>JBBPNI010000371.1:0-24841 GCA_038091135.1 Leccinum fibrillosum | reverse complement strand
CCATGTTCTGGAAAATGGGGCGCCCAGAGTGGAATGCTCGGGCTGTGCCGAGGCCAACCTGGGTGACATTTGCGGGGACGGCAGGTGGCCTAGGTAGATGAGGCGCAGAAAAGGGACGAGAGAGGGCATGCTTTACTGGGAGAGAGAAGCGGGCGCTAATACTCTGTGAGTTGGAGAAATGGGGATGAATGAGAGACGGGGAGAGTGGGACTGCGACCGGAGAGACGGAGAGACCGGGGGCTGTCAGATGGGCGACGATGCGGGTAAAGATAGTGCGAGTCTCAGAGAAAACGCGCTGGGCTATGGAAGGAGGCGGAGGTTGGCTGGGGCGAGGAGTGAATGCGGGAATGTGTATCGATCTCGAGGTGTGGGCGCTCTTCCACGAGAGGCCGATGCCCTGCCTGAGCTGACGGGCACCGTGCGAGACGGCGGACATGACGAACGCTTTGTTAGCTGGTCGCTGTCGATGGCGTCGAGGAAGACAAGATCTTGGCTGACTAATTGTGGAATCAGAACGTCTTTAGAAGATGCGTTATCAAGCCGGCACGCTCGTGAGCCTGCCGATGGGCCATGTCACCTTTCTCACTTATCCACCTGGGGCGTCTTGAAATCCGTTAGTGGATCCAATTCCCAGTCGTGACTTGCTTGCCTGTCTCCAAACCATATCAGCCGCATCCATCCATCATAGCCTCGGTTTCTCTTCGATCATCCCAGGCCGGCATCAGGAAATCCCGGGCCATGCTGTGCATCACACAGCATGTAAAACTTCTAGACACTTTCAAAAAATTGACCGGTCAACCAATGGCGGTGCTAAAGCGCTAACATGTCGATTCTATGTAGTACCTTTGAATACACGAATGAAGGAGGGAGGGGTATGTGGATTTGTAAATAATACATCATCATACGGACTACACACAAACGTTGATGTGGCACAAGTGGAGCGGAAATCCATCCGCAGTCCTCGTCGTTCAGACGAGGAATTTCCAGAGCAAGCTGGTAACAATGACGAGCAGGGAAGTCGGCACTGTAGATCCTGGTAATGCAGCGCTGGACCCTGGAACAGGGAGGAAATGCTGCGATTGTTCTTGCTGCTCGGCAGCCGTTTCCTACAACTTCGATGAGCACCGCCATCTTTAGATTTGGAAACAAATGCAGGTACCTTGAAGGCAACGAGCCCTACGATGACGCCTGCAGCGAAGAAAGCAAAGGCTATCAAAAGCCAAATGACACCCCAAACTATGGACAATCACAAACCACACCAATCGTGAGGAGCAAGCAAAGACGAACCTTGGGATGGGAAACATCCACAAATCCGAGCGAATGCGGAGGCATCTGAATTATTCACTTTGCGCGCAATGGTATCGTCTATCGGCTGTCAGCATCTAACGGGGTACCAGATCAACATGCACACTTACCAATCACGTCCCAAAGAACGTAGAGATCCGACATCACACCAATGAACAAAACCTAGAGAGGAAGATGAGATTTGGTATGAACGAACAGAAACATGCTTACAAAATAGCGTAGAGCTACGCCCCCTGCGACAAACCAAAATAAAACGATCAAGCCAGTCATCCCAAGGATGAGCACACAAGTCCTAGAGGAATGTGAGCCGCGTGATGCGGACGAACGGGACGCCGACAGAAACGTACAGCCAATTCCTTCGGGCCCACCACAGCGTAATTAGGAAGAATCCAGCGAGGGCGAGACATGCGATTTTGCTTGCGTTGGTATCGAATCCGCATGCGATCAAACAGGCGCCGATGAGTGAAGAGCCAAGATATCCCGCGGGCAGAGTAATCCAGGGTATACCACCAGACATACGAGTCTCACCCCCTTCGTCGGCTGTATACTAGATGAGTGCCCGTTAATCAGTCCATATAGACAACTCGTTACTGACGGTCCAGTTCCACGGAGTGAATGGTCGCGCAGGTTAGCACGCCAGCGAATGCATGGCTCATCTATGGAAATGAATGCGTCTTTAAACGACCATATGGCGTGTCACATTTACCTCGTGGAAACCGACCGTGAGCAATCGTTAGAATAAGTCAGTCTATTGCAATGTCAGGTCGAAAGGACTTGACATACTTGAAGGGATAAACTGGATCGACGAGTTAGCTAGATCGGCCGCATTCTGAAGACGAAGAGACTGACTTATCCAGCTCAGTATGGGTACATGCCTCCAACACAACTGTCAGTAACTCCAGTGCAGGATGAGAGCGAGTCAAACCCTCACCATAGTATAGCTATCGCAATTATATAACAACCAGCAACAATGAGAGTTATTTTCTGAGTAGCATTGGGCAAAAGTTCTGTGCGCGCATCTCTAGGATGCAGATATTCATGGTCATCAAGGAAGGGCATGTTGTGGTCGTGAAGAAGGGTATTCGAAAGTTACTGTGCCCTGCGGCGTAGGATGCCGTTGATATGTGTGGGCTGGGTCTGTTTGTCAGTATAAACACGAACCCTCAGGGCCACAGTTACACAGCATACAAAATAAATTCTAGAATTATACGATAATCGTGACAGGGTACAGAAGACAGCGGACCACAGAAAACGGGATACAGACAGTACAAAGTCATAGGGGTATAAACACCACTCAGAGTTCGTCGTCATCGACATCCTCACCCCTCTTTTTGCGTGCCATGCGGTCCTTCTTTAGCTGCAAAGATAAATTACAGTCAGCGAACGTGAATTCCAAAGTAAAGTTCAAATCGAGCCTAACCTTACGAAGCTCGGCAGAGGAGAGCTTCTTGGTCTTCTTGGTGTCGATCTTGTTACCCATAGCATCGTATTGGTCTTCCTCTTCTCCATCCTTCTTGTCAATCCGAGGACCGGCTCCTTGTCCCTCAACCCAGTTGTGGCCAGATGGCTCGAGGTGACCATCACGCATGGCCCAGACCCTAGAGAATATCCATTAGAGGATGTCACGTCTAGTAGCGGAGAGCAGCATTTACTCGGTACAGATGGACTCGGAGAAGTCTTTGTTGTGAGTGATAATGAGAACACCGCCCTCGAAGACTTTCAAAGCTTCGATCAGGGCGGCCAATGACTCGCGGTCAAGGTAGTCTGTATACAATGTTAGGCGGGCTACGTTTTCACTCCAGGATAAACGAACGTACTGGTAGGTTCATCCAAGCAGATAATATGAGGACGGCGCCACGTTGCGGCACCCAGCACGATCTTCACCTTCTGCCCACCAGACAACCCGCGCATGCTGTTGTGAGACACGAACTCGGGCTCCAGACCGAAGTCAGCAAAGTGCTTCTCGATCTCACGACGGACGAGGGGACGGAGCAGACCGAGACGTTGGGCCTCACGCGTGTCGACCTCCAAGACTTTCTGTAGAAGAACACTTCAGAATCACGTCAAAAATCAGGTTGAATACAACCAACCTTCTCAAAGCCACGCTTGATGAGCTCGTCACGAGGGATCCAGACGTTCTCGGATGAGCTGAGACCCTTGAAAGAGACTTCATACTCGTATGATTGCTTCAACTTTTTGCGGGCAGTAATCTCGTCGATCACTCTCTTTTGCCCCTCGTGCATGTAAAGAGCGCCATCCTTCATTTTCTGTGCCTCGGCATCGGTGATTTGACGAGAGGCCTTACCCATCTCTTCCAAGTCCTCGCCAGTCTGGTAACGCCAAAGCATATACTCGAGGGGCGTCTTGTCGAGGTGATGGTCGATGTGGTGGAATGCGTGTTGGGCGACGTAACCGATGACCAAGTTAGGGTGCTTCCAGATTTCACCGCCTTTGTTTTGTTCCATCTCACCAGTGAGAAGTTTGACCAACGTCGACTTTCCGGAACCATTAGGGCCAAGGACAGCAACACGGGAAGAGAGGGAGACTTGGAGAGTAATGTCGTACAATTGCTGGACGGGTTGCGAGGGATACTGGAAGCCAACCTTTCGCATCTTCATCAAACTCTTCTCCTTGGTCTTGACACCCTCGAGGAGAGGAGGATCGGGAATCTTGAACTTATAGTCCTCAGCAGCCTCAAGGGTGTAGTACGACTTGGCTTCGGGTACTTGCTTCACAAAGGCCTCAAGGTTGCCACGGTACCTTCGAACCTTGAATCGGTTGAGGTGAAGAACATCGGTGATGGTGTTATTGAGGAACCCAGAGTCGTGAGACACAATGACTAGGAACAGACTGAGTAAACATATCACTTGAGCTGTGGATGATACGTACTAGATGTGCAGTGCTTCAATGAGGTAAGATACTTCTCAAGCCATGCGACGTTCACCACATCCAAGTGGTTGGTAGGCTCATCGAGGAGAAGGATGTCGGCCTTGAACAGCATTGCGCGGGCAAGAGCAAGTTTCATTTTCCAACCTCCAGATAAGCTGCCGATTGCATCCTTCTGGCGCTCGTCGCTGAAACCGACCGAGGCGAGAGTTTCGATGATCTCCGCTTCAGGGGCAAGGACACGTTTGTCGGTCAAAATGAATTGCAGGACAGATGTTTCGGCTTCGCTACCGTCGATATCGTGTTCGACGTAGAAGGTACGGACCTCGTCGGGGGAAGGGAAGCCCTCCACCTGACCGTTGGTGATAGCCCGCATCAGGGTGGACTTGCCAGTACCATTCTTTCCACAAAGACCGTAACGGTGGCCACGTTTGAGACGAAGGGTGGCGGTGTTGAGAAGGATCTTAGCACCGTAAGCGAGGGAGAACTGGCAGTTACACAAGTCTTCGCCTTCTTCCTCATCTTCAGGAACATCGTCATCGTCATCGTCTGAAGAAGCTGAACGAACAACCCATTCTCCTGTTACAGAGGCGGGATCAGGGGAGGGAGCGACAAAGGACAGGTAGGGGGCAAGAGATCCCCACTCCGAAATATCGAAGTTCTTGGCATTTACCAAGTTCGCGGCGAGGCGCGACACATAGACAACTGTAGCATCCGTGAGCTCAGGAGAACTCGCACCAAACTTTCTGTAGACGGCAGAAAGGGACGAAGTCAACTGCGAGGGCTCGGCGACCTTCAGAGGGGGGAGATTGGTTCCATCACCCTCAGGGACCTCACCAACTTGGCGAAGAGTCGCAATGGCCTTGCCCACGATGCCACGTGCCTCAGGGTCACCGATCGAAGTCTCGACTTTAATGAGGCCCGGAAGGAGCTTATGCATGAAGGGGCGAACGGTGATCGGAGAGTCGACCAGTTTGGACATGTTGTCCACGATGCTAAGGAACTGTTGTCAACATTGATGCGATCACATAGATGACTGATATACTTACACCGCGACCTTGCGTTTCGTGGCGGTGAGCTTCTCACTAAGACCACGGGCCAACAGAGGAACCATGAGGGAGAGCGTAGGAGAATCTACTTCGGATACGAATGTAGTGGCCGAGAGAAGTAGGATGGTATTAGGGACCTCCTCGACGGGATTAATCAGAGCCTTGATGAGAGCGGGAATAAAACGTTCGATATCCTTGTTGGAAACCAAAGCACAAGACTTTTCGAGGGAATCGCGAGCGGCTTTCTTAACGTCAGCCTTGGTATCCCAGATGGCCTCGGAGAGAACGGGTACAATATCAGGCATAAGGCGAGCGACCTGTACGGGAGCGCTGACAACGAGCTGGTTCAGAACAACGAGAGCGCCAGTCTTGACTTGCCATTTCCCAGCCGTTTTGATTTGATTGAGGAGTTCGGGGAGAAGAAGAGCAGCGGCCCACGGGTTCATCGTAGCAACGAACTCCCGGACGGCTTCCACGGCAGCATTCCGGGCCCCGGGCATCTTGTCAGCGAAACCCTCAACAAGGGCGGCATAAAGGCCCGATTCAACAAAAGTGGGTTCAAGGGCCTTTGTTGCACCGGCTTTAGCAAGGGTAACAATAGCACCGGCAGCGCCCTCCCGAGCGGCCGGTGATTTTTTGTCAGAAAGCGCCGTGAGAACGGCCTCAGTGAAACCAACAGCTTTGAGCGCGGCAGGTCCGTCGTTTTGCGCGGCAGACGCAAGCGTCTTTGCAGCAGCCTCACGAGAAGCTTTATCAGCGACAAAGAGGGAAGCAGTGTCGACCAGGCCGTCGACGCTGCCCTTTAGGGAGGCGGGAGAAGGAACAGCAGCAGCGTTTGCGGTAACAGCAGGCATCTTATGAGTCTAAGAGAGGTCAGACATGGAAGAGCAGATACTTGTGCGCGCACGTACCAGAGTGACGAGTATAGACGTAAAATTTTCTTATGTGCGAAATGCAAGAAACCAAGCAAAGCTCTATTACGCTCTATGGTCTATAATGCCTCTGAGGAGATCAGGGGACGAGCGACAAGGATCTGAGGGGGGAACCGACCTCTATCAGAAAAGAGAATGAGCGGGGAATAGAGAAAAGCGATCAGTCGATTAACCGGGTAGATATATGGGGAAGGAATTCGGACTTTGAAAATGCGAAACCCGTGCATAAGAGCGGTGCGGACCGCCGGACAGCCTCGTTGAACATGAAGTAAAAATGTCTGATGCCCGCTACAGTGCAATGTGATAGTAACGACATGCTCATGACGCGCAACTATTCCTTCTCATCTAGCTTCGCAAAGCTCAACGGCGTAAAAGCCTGGCCGCAGATAATCAGCACGAGCATCACACGTTGCTGATAACGAAACTTACATATCCCCCTCCCTCATAATGCTTGCTGTTGGCCTCGACCCAGTGGAGCCGAAGAGCATGCAAAAACGCCGACAACCCCTGAATCAGATAAGTCAGATGTCCAACACACGTTCCTCGAGACACGCACCTCCATGATACACAAAATAGCCACTGTTATGTTGAACCACATCACAACCGTAAAGCAGATCACGATGAAACCGACGATCCCCTTCATTCCTAGGACACCCTCTAATGTCATGCTCCACAAAACCTCAGATAGCTGAGCGTGCGCCAAGGAGAGTGCCCACAACCGGAGGTACGAGGCCGTATGTGAGATGCACCCCAAACAGAACTCAATAGTGTGGATAACCTGATGGATGACAACCTCCCCAAAGTCGTGTTGTTCCTGACAAGACCTATTAACGACGCAGCACGCAAATAATAATCCCTCACTCACGTGTTCTTCCATTTCCTCAACGATCACCCGTCCATTACCCTCTTCCTCAATTTCCAGAACCTCATCTGAGCTCTCGCGAGGACCATCATGATGGCCGAGCCCCACATACCCTTGACCCTGAATTTGCTGCATCTCCTTCCACAGGAAGTACGGTTTCATACATAACATCCAAGGAACGCAAACGGCAGCTAGCAAAAGTAAGACAACTTGCACGAATCCTTGTCCGGGATACAGCTGACTCTCTGCATCGACCGATCCAGGCGACAAAAACATCGCTATCAGCATGTTCAACAACGACGGGGGTTGGGTTGATGCCTTTGACCAGTCGATCGACCATTTGTAAAGGATGCAGACCACCAGGTAACCGAAGATCGATTGGAGAAAGATCATCTGAGGAATGAAATTGGCGTAAATGTCCAATGGACGCTTGAACCTGATGTGATTGGGGACCTGGAGGCACAAGGCAAACGTCATCTAAAATGCGCGTCAGTCAAGGCTGTACGCTGTGACACCGGCTAGGCGCATACGTGAATCACACCAAGAACAATCGCCATCTTCATCTTGTATGAGTTCGTGAACACGAGACCGTTATCTGTACCGTGCCATGCTGGATCTAACCCAAAGGGATAAATGTGCCCATTCGAGACACCGTGTACAGTCGTTCCATTGCCTTCTGGAAATTCCCATCCAGAGTGCCAGATGTGAAGGGACTTGGAGAATATGTCGTTATACATGAGGCCGGTATAGATTGAAAATAGCCCCATCAAGAGAATGATGTATCGCCCACTGCATGCATGTTAGCGCACTCCGTGATACACCTGCGTGACTTACAAGAAGAATTGCCCTGCGATCTGAAGCGGGGAATTTAGTCAGGGACCTTATTCAAATCTAGAACCTACCTCTCCGAGGCCACCTTTTGCCCACTTCCTCTCGTTCATGATCATGTAGAGAGCAGCGAACAAGATAATCAGAGCATGACCAATGTCACCAAACATCACTGCGAACAGGAAAGGGAAGGTGATGATGGCAAACAACCCGGGGTTGACTTCCTGATAAGTCGCGATTCCATAGCTATCCATGATACTCTGGAACCCTTCCGTAAATTTGTTTGTCCTATTGAATGTGGGCGGCGTCTTGTTGGTGTGGAGCTCGTGCAAGATCGGGACAACTCCAGTCCCAGAAGCCTCCTGGAAAGCGAATTAACCAACCTGCCACACGATACTGTAGAAACGACGTGCCGTAGCATGTCCAAGGGCAATTTGTATCCGACCGATATCTCTCGTGGGACACCATCCTTCAGCAACCAAAGTCTTCCTCCGCACATCATAGTTGAAGAGGTTCATAGTCTCATAGATCACCTTTTCTTTGCGGGAAACGTCCTGCCATCGTGCGAGATTCTCCGCGATTGCCACAAGCTCGATGCGCCTGGTAACTTCGGTGTTGTATACGATAGTCTGAAGGTCTTCTAGACGAGCAGTTACCTCGCGAAGAGAGTCGAAACGCTTGTCAGCATTAGCGTCGATAGGATACAAAGTAGCGCCCATTGACTCGGCAACCTTGCGAATCTTTGCGAGCAATGCATCACCATGCGCAAAAATAATAAACACGTTCTTGCGCGTCTCAGACCCAGTCGCAGGGTCAACGAATGGTTCCGCAATGTCCGTGTGATTCATGTAAAGGTTGCCTCTCAACACACGCCAGAGCACGCGCTCGAATGTTGGGATACGGGCTCTATCGATAGTTCCCGCAACGAACCTGGAGCAGGAATCAGACATTGTAATAGATGCGGAGAAATTGGGCTTACTCCAAATCGAACTGGACTCCCGAGGAATACTGGTTTTCGCGCTCGTCATGCTGGAGAAGAGGAGCGGAACTGCCATCAAAGGATGTCCGAATATCGGTGTGTTGCGTTTCGGCCTTGACATCGAGTTAACAAAAATACAGACAACCATCCAGGTGACTTTAAGTACCTTGTCAAAGAAACCCGCTGTCTCCCTCAAGACATAGCGCGCCTCAACGAGCTCTTTTGTGCGTTCGCAAAGAAGCTTGTAGCTCTCGTTCATCTGCAAAAGCCTGGTCTCGTGTTCTGCCAAGGTGACGTCGAGCTCGTCGAGATTGTGAGCCGCACTCGGTCCCACAGTCACAAGCGGTGTCGAGTCGTAAAGAGGACGAATTGGTATTACGTCCTTTTCTTTCTCTATCTGGGAAGCGAAAAAACGAACACGACGAGCCATGTCCTCGAATCTCCTGATTTCACCGACGAAAGAGCGTTGGAAAGGATTAACAGTTGGGTTCAACTGCGGAAGAGCTCATGAGCGGAAATCAAAAGAGCAGTATCAGAACACATACATCCTTGAATTGAACGTTTCCGAGTTCTCCAAGCTCAGCAACTGTGTCGTGGCCCACTTCCGTTGGTATGTAGAGCTGTACCAAGCTCATCGCTTCTGAGCCTAGATTGTTTGGTTAGAATCGACGAATGCACTAGAGATATGCACCATACGGAACATCGAAGGATGATCGTCCCCCATGGTTATGTATGACACTAGGAAGTGCCAAGTATCTTGAATGAGAGTGGAATCAAATGTAGTACGAACTTGAGACGGAGTTCAAGTGGTGATATTGTTTGGTCCTGTTTGGCGGTCCGACAAGCGTACTAGTAGTTAGGACAGTTATAAGGAACTAGTATGGGTTATTGGAGAGACCATAGGGTGTCAAAAAGCAGTTCGGACATCCAAAAACCTGTGGCTTATGAGGGAGTCGACTGCAGTAGCATGATCTATTGCAATCAAGTTGCAAGGCGGTAGTAGTGTACAGAGTAATGTTGTAAAACTATCCTGATCGGTGCTGTTCAGCTTACATGAAATATTACCCCAACGTCTATGGTGCATATCCGAATAGCATGAGTCGCTAGGAATACCGTCAGTAAGAATGAGAAGTTGCCAAAAAGAGGTGCAAGAAACATGGAAACAACCGCTGACAACCATTCGCGATAGAGCAAAGGATCGCCAGCAGTTCATCCCAAGGATCTTGGGTGACCCACCTACCCGTCTCAGACTTTGGTCGGGACTGTCTCATCATCGAGTTCATCCCCTACTTCCGCAATAGCGGCGTCGGTGGGAGGGACATAGTCCTCATCTAGTTTCTGCTTTGCGATGGATGCAAAACCTTCCTCTGTTTCGTCAGTGACTTTCTGGCTTGCCAGGTCAGTAGGAGGTTCGGTGCAGATGGCCATCTGTTCCTCCGCTGCTTTCCGACAGTCACATAAACGAGCTAAGTTCATCTCGTGATTGGGATCACTCAAGATAGCGCGGGCCCGTTCAGCGGCGAGACCTTTTGACAATGAAAGATTGCTTGCTGTTATTGGTCCTGTGATAACCAGTTCGTGAACAATGACTGAAACACTATCGTTTCGTCGAAGTTCTGTATTACTCTGGCTTTTTCTGCACGGAGAAGTTGTCAGCTCGTATCAATATAGAGCCACGGAATACTTGCTGAAACGCAATCCTCCTGCAACCTCCCGTAGCAGCCCAGACCATTAATTCTGACACGGGATCTCTCGGAAGAGAGGTTGTCAGCACCTCCAACACTTCATTCATCACCACTTCCACGACTGAAGCGGTCTTCTCGAAGTTGTAGGCACTATCCACAAGGACTGCACCGATAAGGCTCTCCAGCACGTCGCTCAATGCTTTTGGAGGGTCATATTTCCATCCCTTAAGAATTGAATCTTCAGGCGAGAGGGCCTCCAGGAGAGGCACGTGCCGCGTAATCGCAGTGTTAAGCTCCACGTTGTTGATAAGCAGATATCTGTGTAATCCAAGACGGTTGACAGCGATGGACGCGAGAGTAGGTCCACAGACGGCACGGGAACGAGCGGCGGAGAGTTGACCAGACGTAGCGTCTGGATATTTTTGGAAAAGATGGTACATTACGACCAAGTCGATCACAGCTAAATTTAAAGTGAACATTGAGAAGGGCTGTCACGTGGGTTGACCTCACCATCACCGAGAAATTCCAAACGCTGGTAAGACGATCCCGCTGATGTTGTAAACGACGGATGTGTGATCGCCTCGATGAGTAACTCGCCACGATGGAATTCGTACCCCATTGAAGCTTGCAGATCTGCAAAAATCGGCGGTATGAGGGAAGGCTCTGGGGGTCGAGAGTAGCGGAGTGACCATGGGAGAGGCCCGCCCATTGACATGCCCAACGCGTCACCAGCCTGCAATGCCATTTCGATACCTCCAGTTAGGAATGCCGCTCCGAGAGTCGCCTCCATGCAATCCTGCAAGCTCCGACGGGGAAACTCTCTGCGCACCGTATGCTTTGCTTGCGTTAGGCAATCTACTATATCCGAGTCCCCGGGTATTGTATACCTCCATACATGCAGGCTCAGAGCCTCGCATGTGAGAAATCTCTCGAGGTCAATAGCTTTGGCACGCGCCAACAAAGTGCGATTTGATATGCTGCTCTGACGGAGTTGAGAAAGTTGTCCTTCATGCCGATGGGGGAACTTGTTCATGATGTGCACTGTGCACGTGAGCTTGAGCACGGAGTCACCCAAAGTCTCCAAACGTTGGTTGTTCCATGTCGCGTTGGTGGTGGGGAGAGTAGATCCTTCGATAAGAAGATCATCGCTGATCGCGGGTAATCCGAGTTGTACACGCTCCTCCCTCGCCCGATAGAGATCCGTTGCGCGCCTACAAATCCGAGGTAGGAATAGAAAAGACCGGTAGACCGGCCGGGAAAAGTGCACGAGCCTGCACGCCCCCTGCGGAACGATTGACCCGTTCGGTGCTGTGTGACGTTTGTATTTGTCGATAGCTTGGTGTCTGGATGCAGGACGATACAGACCAGAGGGAACACGAGGAAGACTGTGGATCTCAATAAGCGGACAATCAGTCGGAACGTAAGCTTCGCGGCTTTTCCTAGTCCACTTTTGCATGAAATATTCGTGGTACGTCGCACACGGAGCCTCGCGTGAGCCCGGAGGTGGTACAGACAGTGCGGTGAGATCGTGTCTTATGTTGTGAAGAATCTGCGCACGGCCATAGAGATTACAGTTCATAACCATTCTTGTACCCGATTCGTTCTCGGAAACGCCTTCCCAGTCATACGTGCCGTATGGTTCCTGAACAACACGTTGCACTGCCTCGAAATCGATGCAGTTGTGTTCCGTGAGAGGGACGAGGAAGCATGTGATAGGGAGCGTAATTGGACGTCCGGAGACACAGAACCAGATGCCCATCTTGGTGAATTCTTCAAGCATGCGGAGGGTTTCACACTCCTCCTCAGGAGGAAATACAAGCTCATCCGTGCAGCGCATCGTAATAGCATAGCCTTCACTCCAAAGTTCGAGTGGCGGTAGTTCAGTACCTGTGATGAGTCCGGCGGAGTCTTCTCCATCGATTGAAATGACATGCATTCGCAATCTTGGACCTAGTGTCCATGGGTCTTGTATAAGGACATTCATGATATCCGGGACACCAGAGACATCGAGAAGCTTGCGACCATCTGCGTCATATTCACTTTTTCCCTTGGAGCCCGTCGAGGGAAGGAGGTAATCGTCAAAGACATCAAGTTTGTGCAGAGCTTTAACAGCTATGAACGCAACTGCCCGTTTTGCTTCGCGCTTCGAGTTCCTTGGAGGCCCTCGATATATGAGATGATCAACTGGGAGAGGGAGGTTTGATGGAAGTAACAGGATAGCAGCATAATCACCGCTGTACTTGGGCATGGGGGGAGAAGTGTAGACGTCATGTGGAATCAGGGAGCACAAATAGTTAATTAATCCGATGGCAGAGCCGTAGGTGAGCACTGCTCCAGTAGATGGCACGATGTATCGTTCCCGCGCTGCGACATCTTCAGGATCTTCTTCTTCCAACTCGCCCTCTTCGGAGTCTGACGACGATTCTGGTGAAGCAGGACGAGTGGGATTCTCTCGAGTTTGATAGACTCTCTTGAGTTCAGGTTCAATCTCTTGAAAAGTCCTGTAGCGATCGAGATGCGACATATGACCGGCTTGAGCCATAATGACGAAGGTGGATGTCTTGGTCCGTGCACGTCCCCTAGATTGGACGTATCCGACCATGTGATGGAGCGGATCAAAGCGTATGACAAGATCACAGGCCTACCAATCCAGTATTAGAAATTCATCACAGGCAACAGATGAAGGCAAACACACCGGAAAATCCAAGCCCTCTTCAGCAACAGAAGTAGCAACCACTGGACAAAAAGAATCAGCGATGTGACACGAAGGTAACAGAGAAAAAAAAACATACACAGATTCAGACCACCTTCCTCATACGACTTCCGGAATGACTTGACCGTATCTTGCTGCCTTGCCAATCCCATGCCCTTCACGTTGACCCCCAATGCTACGTTTCCATTGGAGCCTCCCTTACCCCGTGTCCCGTGCCCGCCGCCGTGCCCAACAAGCTCAGCACACCGAATGCGACCTCTCAGTTCGGGGATCTTGGAGAGTACTTTGGCAAGGCAAGCAGCAACCTGACGTTGCTCCACAAAGACAATGCCGTGGAATGTTGGGGTGTGGTATGCGAGGAGGACCTCAGTGAGAGCTTTTACCTTGGGAGTACACCAAGCGAGCGGGATGGGGATGGGTACGGCTGGTGGAGAAGCGGAATGGTCTTCAAAAAAGGACTTGAAATCAGAAAGAATGGAGTCGATCTGTTCAATGGCAGGCGGGATTGTTGCAATGTTCCGACACGAGGGTGGATCGTCGATGTCCATACCGTCTTCTTGGATGTCGAAGAGATTGGCGAGGCGATCGTCGTGTGTATCGAGTTCTAGAAGAAGTTGATTGACTCGTGTACGGACTTCGTGATATATAAAAAGGTCTGCGGAGTAAGGACCAAGGCTGTTCCGAGTAACATGGTACTTCATATGTAATTTGTCCCATGCTATATCGACAATGTCGGACTGGAAGAGTGACAGAGTTTCCCAAAGACTTGGGTTTAGATAAAGATAGTTATCAGGGGGAGGAAAGTATTCCTTAATAATCTGCAGGAGGCAGGTGAACATGAGTTTCAACTATATCATAATGACACGCACTTCCACAGGCCGCGGAGAGTTTTCAAGTAATTCCGAGACATGTTCACGCACAGCGATGACAGCGGCATCCAGGTTGCGTTCCAAGGTCGCCAAAGACCCTTCCGCATCCTTGGGGTTCCAGATGGGCGACGCTGTCATGCCAAATACCTTTGGGCGTTCGGCGTGATGGACTTGAAAGTATTCGCGCATTATGCCGTTGTAGGCATGGTTCTTGCGCGTGTGATGACACTCATCGAAGATGATCAACGAGACCTGGATGGAGAAATTAGCGGAACGTCAATATGAATTAGGAAAGGAGATGTACTTTGTTGATGCTCCAATGTGAATGCGTGAGGATATTGAGGAATATCTGAGCTACGTGGGTCGTTGAGAAGAAACGCCTTGGTGCCCAACGACTGATGTGATCTCACCTGTCATGACGACCACGTCTGCCTTCTCAAACGAGCTCTTCCAATTTGCCCTATCGGAGAGCTCCAAATCCAAGCTTCCGTGAAACTTTCTGACCCGCAGCGGGGTCTGAGAGGAGATGAATTCTGCTTGTTGTTCAACGAGGGCGACTTTGGGGACTAGAAATACGACGACTTTGCCGAAAGCGCTTGGCTGCAAAACGACCCATTTGATGAGGAGGATGCTTATCATGGTTTTTCCACTGCCTGTGTCGAGTGCGGCGATGATGTTGTGCTCCTGGGCGCGCCGGAATATTTCTTCCTGGTACTTGCGAGGGAGTATTGTTTCATTGACAGTGACGGCATGACCGTGAGGGGTCGTCGTTGTCGTCGTTCCGGTGGACGACGTCACTGTCATGAAGCAAGCGGCGAACAGTGGGGGAGTGCTAGTTTGCGATCGGGTCAAGATGTAATCAGTAGTACATCTCAAGCAGTGCGAGTAAAGTCGGAGGAATAGAAATTGCCAACCGCTCGCAAGTCCGCGTCACAGTCGGCGAAATTGAATACAACCTTCCTAAATCAGAATATTCTTACCTTTCCACATGGCACTCAACCCAAACGAAGACACTGAATTGTAAGTTCCATATCCCCCCTTCTCCCCGTCCCCGTCTCATTTACTGCACAGCAACGACGCACTCCGAAAACATGGTATCCTTCCCCCTCGCGAACTCACACCATCGCCACCTCCGTCCCCGACGCTCGACGAACCCCTTACAGATCTGACTGCGGATGAACTGCGCGAATTGGGGGAGGACGTCACAGACGAAGACCTCCTACGAACGGTCGAAGCTTTCCACCGCCAACGGCTGACCGAAGAGCGCAAGGCGGCGAAGCGTGCCCGCTTCGACCGGGTGTATCCGATCAGCAGAGAGGATTACACCAGGGAGGTGACGGAGGCAAGCAAGATCAACGACGAGGAGGCCGAGGACGAAAATGGCACAGGGGTGATATGTTTTTTGTACAAGGACGGGTGAGCGATTGCCCTTCCGCTTACTAGTCCAAGGCCCGACTGTATCGCAGCATTCCCCGGAGCGATCGCACGTTTAATCATCTACGAGATCTGGCTGTGCGATATCCTCGAACCAAGTTCGTATCCATCGTCGGCAACAAGTGCATAGAAGATCTACCCGATAGCCGCATACCAATGCTGATCGTTTATCGGAAAGGGGAGATCAGAAACCAGCTCATAGCCTGGGGCGCTGACCGTGAAAGACGTCTTGAAGGTAATTCAGCCTTTCCTGTGCATTTGCCACTAATGACTCAATCGAGCAGAACTCGAAGCGATCCTAGCATTGTGTGGAGCCATTGATCCCTCTGATCATGCATCGCAGCCAGGAGAGAGAAGACAAGAGCGGAGAGATAGCTCAGATGAAGAGGACGATGATGATCCGTCTTCGCGTATGCGGTCTGCAGCGACCAGGACGAACGCACGGACTCCAAAGAACATCCGCGGACCACCAAGAAAGGATGACTCGGATTCCGATTTCGAGTTCGATATGTAGACCTTGATTCCGATCATCGCGGTCTCCTTATTGTATGAATTTCTAGTACAACAGGCACAATCTCGAGCAAACTACTCGGCATTGAAGGGAGGCAGGGTCTGTTGCCTTCCCTTCACTGGGTAGACTTCCGTCATAGTCTTGGCCTCCCATATCCTTCCGCCCCGCACGACAAACCTGATCTCCCTCGTCTTACGGATGTCATCGTCAACCAAATCAAAGGCGCTCGGGAAAATAACCAAGTCCGCAAGTTTTCCAACGGACACCGTACCGAGGGACTCATCGAGACCAAAAGTCCTCGCCGCGTCGGAAGTCGCGGCACGAATAACCTAAACGAAACAGTGATTCTAAGAGAAGCTCAGACGTGAAAGGAGAAAGTGAGATTGACCTCGTAATTATCCAGTCCTCCAGCTTTGGCAAACGCCATTTCCTGATGATACATGAGTCCGAGAGGTGGCTCTCCATGGGCTCCAATGTGAGCAGACAGCCCACGATGAACCATCTTGGCAACCGACGAAGAGACGTTGAATAGCGCGATTGCTATCAACAAGAGTTAGCACTGGGATTGAATGACAAACAAATTCATGACCCCGACGCACAATTTGCTGGACGGCTCGTGGACTCGGACAAGCCTTCCAGGATGTCGTGCCTCGTAAAGCGTCGGAGTCTGCATAAATTCAGATAGGTTTATGTGCCAGTGCTATGTCACATAACACATACTTTGGATCGTTGGGGATATCTTCGTTCGCCCAGAGCAACTGCTCCCCCATCGGTCCTCCATAGTCAACGATATGCGTCGGTGTCGATCCAGTTCCACTCAGCGAATAGAGAGTAAGGATATCATCGTAGAGCACCGATACAGGAAGGTTATGCTCGACGGTCGTCATTCCTGGATGGGGAGTTCAGAGCCACGATTAAAAGAGATCGAGCATGCGCTTACCGTCCACAATGTATGTTTGGTCCCAGTCGAAATTCATACCCTGGCAAGTTCACCCGTCAGTCAAATTTCCACACACATGGGATAGAGGCTACTCACACCCTCCGGTACGCAGGCCATGTTCATCTTACGCGCTTGCAGCAACAAGCGCTGCCTAGAAGCCCTCGCTGGCTGGTTATAATTCTTATAGGACCAACTGGCTGGTCCACCCTCGGCTTTAATGCGGGTAAGGGCTTCCTTTGCTTCCTGGGTCGTCGCAATATCGAGATGGTAGGAATAATCAGATGCGCCGTAGATAATTTGACCTGTGTGGAAACTCCTAGGGCCAACCATGAGTCCACTCTCGATGCGGGCGCGTTCAACGAAGCCAAGCGAGTTATGCAAGCTTGGGCTGAAAAAAAAATAAAGAACTTAGGGAGCGCCGCGAAGGACTTTAATCGATCAACGTACTTGTGCATCGTCGTGACCCCGTATGCAAGGAAGGTTTCCATCTCCCAGGAAGTGGCGGGATATTTCACGGTCGTCCCCTCCCAATGCGCATGTGCATCAATGAATCCCGGGACGATATAGCCTGGTGAATGCGGCGCGTCAGCTCAATCATCAGGCTCGTGTCCCCTGCCACTCACCACCGTCGGTCTGGATGATCAGAGCTCCAGCTGGGACGGATACATCTCCGTCCTTCCCAACTGCATCGATAAGGCCATCTCGGAGGATAACCGTCCCACCACTGATCACGTCTTGGTGAACATTCCCATGCTCCATGGTGATGATTGTAGCGTTCACGAATGCAACAGTGTCTACACCGGAGAATGCAAGAGCATCACGACGGAGCCTCGTAACCTCGGATTCGTATCGCACGTCCACCTCAGTGACGTCCAACAGACGAGTCACGCAGTCAAATCCAAATGTCTGGGTATCCGTTTTGATGGACTGTGAGCATTGCGCAAGTCGAGAAATGGGTAATGTATGCAGATGAGGTCCTAGTCATGACAGATTTAGTCACCGCAAAAGCATTGGATCATAAATCTTACCGAGGAACCACCCAAAGACTTGACCATCACCGCTCACAACTAGATCATGTCCACCGTCCAAGCTGAGCCTTGCTAACCCCTCTGGCGCCTTGCCTGGTTTACTGAATAGGTCTGTCGAAGAGTTTACTTCTGGGGCATAGTACACTTGCTGGAAGTTCACAAAGGCAGCGCCATGAGCAGTGTTCGAGAATACTAGTTCATCCGTTGAATGACCGTTCGCCAGGGTCTCCTCCTTGTAACGTCCCGATTCGTCAGCACCGAGAGAGAGATCTACAGCGAAAACTCGATCAGATTGGTGGACAATAATTTTGTCGGCAGAGATGAAGTTAAGCTTCAACACATCCTCATCGGGGTTGATGGTAGTGCGGATCTTCCGTAAATTCGTCACGGGGAGTGAATGGGATGACGTGGCTTCTGTGGGTAGAGTAACCTCTCCAATCCAAAGACCAGGTTGGGCGGTAGCGACAACATCGCCCGTGAGACGGTCCCCACTTGTTTTGACGAAAGCAAACGTGCGAACCGCTCCCTCTCCACCCGAGATGACGGGACTGAAGTATCGCCCCATTGGGATGCCCGTCAATTCGTATACGTTGCTGGTAGTCAGGTCGGCGATCTCGAAGGAAGAGAAATACGTATTCGACCATCGTGCGTGGATTACCAAGTCACTATCCCCGCCAACGAAGGAGGGCGAGTAGTATGCTGCTCCCACGTGCGCAACAGGTACGCGCTGTGCTGAGGATGCTGATCCCAACGCCTGAACGTATGTAACACCAGCAGCTTGGAACACTGCCCGCGTCCCAGTCTCATCGAGGGCGAGCTGGGTGAATGCATGAAGACGTTGTTCACCCCTCTCGAGCTCTCTGACATCTGTAGTTGCCTTCAGAGTCTCCGCAAGCTTGATCTCAATATGCGCGTGGAAACCGACAGGCTGAGGTGTGCCGCTCAAGACACGTTCCCCTTCTGCGTTGGAGGAAAGTGGAACGTGGTAAATTTGACCCGCGGCCCAGACAAGAATAGCCTCGTCGGAGGGACCAAACGCAAAAGTGGGATAAGTACCCATTGGCGCGTAGATGGTGGAGAGATCGTAGGTCAGCCCGTTCCAAACATTGCGGAGTGTGCCCGTGTGTAAATCCCTGTGGCAGAAGTGAGACAGAGGCTGAACCTTATACGCAGACCACATACTTGAGCACAAGCGCTTCCTTGTCGCGAACGCGACGAACGAAAGCTAAGGTGCGCCCATCACGAGACAACGTGGGCCTACTGGCGCCTCCGGGAAAAGCATCAACTAGGACTTCTTCTTCCCCAAGTGTCAAGTTTCGTCCGAAGATTGAATAAATGCCCTTGTGAACGTCTTCCGCAAGAAACATCAATAAAAACCGACGACGAACGGAGGGTACAAATAATACCTTTGGAGTACTCAAAAGAACCTCCAACATCCTTGACGTTTCCTGAGTATACCAGTGTATCATTTCCCAACCAAGAAAACTGCTCGTGACCAATTTGCTGTTCGACATAGTCAGCCTTGGTCCATCCGAACGGCAGTGCTTTGGAAACGAGGCGCCTGCCCGAGTTTACATCCACTCGGCGCTGCTTGAAGTCATGTAGGGTTGGAACGTCATATTCCCATCCTTCGCCCGCACCCAAGGAGCGTTGGGAGAAATACCATTTCGTGGCGACAATTTTGCTACCCGAAGGGTGCCAACGCGCGTCAGATACCCAATTATAAGTCTCGTTGGTGACGCGCACAGCTATACATCACAAGGAGGTTCAGTTCCTTCATTTTATGTTTATCAAAACACAAACCTGCCAATCTACCCTCCTGCGAAAGTCGCCTCAATCTCCGTTCCTCGGTCTCTCTAATACCTTCTGCCAACAGACTGGCATCATGATCCCTTTGGGCAATTGCCTCCGCGGTCATAGAGGAGGATGATCTGACATCCATTCCAGAGCAACCAGCAGCAGCCCACGGAATGACCCAGATATTTTCAACTCCAAGCCCTGCATCACTCCTGAAAGCTAGACGATCACCCTCCGGAGAGAAACTGGGGTCCGCATCGTGCGGAACCCCTGTGAGTACCGGAATGGCGTTGGTTTTTATCCCATTTGACAAGCTTGCCTCTGAGTAAGAATGCGCCGGGAGACAGTAAATGTCACCAGCCATGTCGAACACGATGTCGCCAGAAGTTGGGTGGACATCGAGGCGAAGCCAGGTACCTTCTTCGACGTCGTACGAGAGGGTGTTGGGGTAAGGGAAGTCGGTGGAGATATCCCAAGCGTCTTGTGGCCGCAAGGGGAAAACATCATCTTTGAACTCGGACGCGGGGTCATCATAGTTTGAGCTAAAGGGCAACGCCGACTGAGAGTGTTCCGCGCTCGAACTTGTGAACACGGAGTTGCGAGCCAACGAGTATACAAGATAAATGATCGGAATTGAGTATTTGATCACTGTGATCAACGGGGACGATCCACGACGACGGATGACGCTCGGAGCCACGACTGCCAAAGGCAGCTCGCCCTTTTCCAAGGGAGAAAGCAGCTTGGTATCTTCGAATGTATGAGACATGCTTGTAATAGTTAGATATCTTGGGTTAGTAGTAGTCCTTCGCAAAAGGCAAATTGAAACTGTCCACTCACTGCAGTCTCTCTCTGACTTGCTCGGAGCTCCACGTAAACCAAGTTGCAAGTCACACGTTCCCTCCGAACTTCGATGCGGTGGGAGAACCAACCGAACTATTCTTACGTGACCAAGAACAGTCGAGAACTGGCAGAACAGCTGTTTCCATATTTTATCCCAAGTATATGGATCCAGCCTCTTGCCCTGCGCTACTTGGTTTTCAATCGACATATAGTGACGCTACAAGGCGACGGCGACGATAGAAATGTTCCGCCAATACGCATGTGCGTTGTGGTGGTAGTCCAACAAGGGCCAGACATTGTGTCACGATTCACGAACGAAGTTACAACGGACAAGCCAACGGCTTCTCTCATCGTCGGTCATTGTACAACCATCCCACCGCCCATTCCACCGCCCCACAAACCTGAGCATTCATATTGGAGCTTGAAGTTTTCTCTGAAGTCATCGAATCGTCTCAAATCATGGCAAGCATTAACACTCCTCTTCCCTCGTACTATGATCTTGCAGACCTCCCTGTGCTCTCTCGTCGGCCCTATCACCCCGGAATTTTCGTGCTGTCGTGCTGTCGGTTTGATTCCTCTTCCTTTAATGTTTCTGTGGATTTGCCGCTCTTCCGAATCGCTTTGAGAATAGAGCCGAGTTCGTGAGTCGAAACAAGGTGAGCTGCTACTGTATTATCCCAATGAAAATACTGTTCAAACGTTCGTCCCATGTCCGGGTTTCCGGGTTTCGAAAATAATTGCGATGGCAACAGCGGAAGGAAATTTCTATCTGTATCCGAATAGAACAAACCGACAGTAATACCGGTGGGTAAGGATCAAAAGGCGACTGAGATTCTTTTCAGAGCACCACCAAGTCATAGGCCTTCGAGAAGCCCTCGTGTGAGAGAGCGATTCCCCATCGCCAGAGTACACACTGCTCCGTGTTCCACCTGAAGGACTGTCGTTGATGCTTCTCGTTCCACTTTATAATAACCGATGCATGTGCAGACACCCTCTCAGCCTATACCCATACCCTCAGGCTGGTCTTCTGTCCCGCGATGCGCTGTTCGCCATTTTTCTCGCTTGTGGCGTTTTCCTTTGTCCTGCTTTCGAGTGCACATCCCTCTTCGAGCCCCCACTATGTTCATGAAAGGCGCACTCACCTTCCCTTAGGTTGGAGCCTAACTAAACGTCACGATGCGACCTCGACCATTCCCTTAAAGTTCGCATTGAAACAAAGAAACATTGAAGACATCGGAAATCACCTTCTGGACGTCTCTCATCCTAAATCTCCAAACTACGGAAAACATTGGACTGCCGGACAAATTGCACGCACATTTGCACCGAGCGACGAAACAATCGAGATCGTTCGTCATTGGCTCATCGCCAGCGGTATCAGCGAGGAGTGGATTGTCGTGAGTCGCACCAAGGGATGGATACAAGTGAATGCAACTGTCGAGGAAGCGGAACTATTGATGAACACCGAGTATAACCTGTATACACACACGTCTGGGCAAAGTCACGTGGGTAAGTCGAGATGTTGGTCGAGATTGGACGAGCTGATAAGATCATTGCAAGCTTGCGAGGTATATCATCTTCCGAAGCACGTCCAGCCCCATGTCGACTTCGTTACTCCCTCTGTGCACTTCGACGCTAAGCTGACCCGTCGATCTGGTGCATCTCTTCACAAAATCGGTCAACCGGGTGTCAGTGTCGTTAGTCCAAAGACAAGCGGTAAGGTTGACGGAGAAATCATCAGCGAGCTGGAGCATTGTGACGAACATATCACCCCGATCTGTCTCCGGGCGCTCTACAATCTCTTCCATGTACCTCGTGCTGCTGACAAGAATAGTTATGGCATTGGTCAGTAACAGCTCTGTAAACCTTGCTCAACTCATGCTCACGTGGTCTGTGGGTACAGTGGAGTATACCCCAAATGTATATCTGCCGAGTGATCTGCAAATGTTCGCGCAGAACTACTCGACTGACCTTATTGGCAAGAAACCTTATTTGGTATCGATTGACGGTGGTAAGAACTGCCCTCTGGGCCGAGATGAAAATTACATGCTAACCAAGTATCTTGATTCGTAGGCTATCTACAGACTACATCCCAAGGTGATGCCTACAATTTGGAGTCGGATCTGGACTTGCAATACAGCATGTCGCTTGTCACTGGCAACCAAATAGTGACGCTCTATCAAACCGGTGATATTTTGGGTGAGATACATATTGTTTATCCTCCCTAGAAATCTAACGAGACACGTCGAAGAGGGTGCATCGTTCAATAACTTCCTGGACGCCATCGACGGCAGTTATTGTACCTTTGATGGCGGTGACGATCCCAATGAGGATGGCATCTACCCTGACCCCGAATCTGGTGGTTATAATGGTGCGCCGATCTCTTTTCGTGCCATCCATCCTTGTCTTACAAATCAAAAGGCACTCAAGCCTGTGGCACCGTGAAGCCTACCTATGTGATTTCGACATCGTACGGATACAACGAGGCTGAACTCACTCCGTTCTACGCCGAGAGGCAGTGCGCTGAGTATGCGAAACTCGGACTCATGGGCGTCACGGTTTTATACAGTTCAGGAGATGATGGTGTGGCAGGAGTTGGTATCTGTCTTACCGACGATGGTGCGGCTGTTCCATTATCCAATGACTATCTTCTGACGAGCTGCTAGGTACTTTGTCCCCTAGTGGGGATATCTTCAGCCCCACTTTCCCCGGGACTTGCCCGTATGTCACATCTGTCGGTGCTACGATGATGAAGCCGAATGCAACCGTATTCGAGCGTGAGATGGCGTGCATGGATGAGATATATTCTGGAGGCGGATTCAGCAACTATTTCGCGATGCCAGAGTACCAGAAGGATGCTGTGGATCATTACCTGACAAATTACCGTCCAGATTACCCCTCGAGGATATGGAATTCCACCGGAATGGTGTGGTTTTTTCAAGTGTATCGGGACTCCTAGCTAACGGTGTGTTTCAGTCTCGAGGATTCCCTGACATCTCAGCCAACGGGGCAAAGTATGTCGTTGCCGTATGTGACAGACTTTGCCCGTGATTTTTGTGCTCATAGGCTGTTTGATCTACAGTTCGATGGTGAATTCGGGCTGGTCTACGGAACTTCGTGTTCTTCTCCGGTAACTGGAGCTATCTTCACGATGATCAACGATGCTCGACTTGCTGTGGGCAAAGGGCCCATCGGTTTCATCAATCCAACAGTGAGCTTTGAGCTTTGTGTGATCGGGCGATGAACAATGTCCTCAATCCTTCTCGATCCTTCTCAATCCCCTAGATCTACTCCTCCGAGTTTGCTGGTGCTTTCAATGACATAATCGAGGGCTCGAATCCTGGTTGCGGTACGGAAGGGTTCAATGCAAGCCATGGGTGGGATCCTGTCACTGGTTTGGGAACACTTAATTTCCAAGAGCTTCTCGTGAGGTGGTTGCTGCTGCCTTAGACTAGCAGGGTACTCTTCGAACCCAGGGACGATCATTTTCGACTTGGACATTGTCGGTGAAATTGATATTTGCATGAGCTTCTGAGGCTCGATCGGTATCGATCATGTTTATTCGCACATGCCGAACATTGTAGGGTTATCCATGACGATCGAATACAGAACAGATTGACCTTTTTGAGAAGTAAGGGTCATGTGGCGGTACCGTGGACCGTGATGGTGAACATATATATGGCCAGAGGAGGATGAGGTGAAGATGAAATACTAAATTTGACTAATTGGGATAATTATGAGGAGGAGGAGGAGGAGGAGGAGGAGGAGGAGGATGAGGATGAGGAAGATGAAGAGGATGAAGAGGATGAAGAGGAGTGATAATTCTACCGGATTGGGCAGGCTCGGCGAGCCGAGCTCGGCAAGTGGTGATTTCCTGAGTGCCGCTCGGCACCCCGATACTGACGGCAGTCGGAGTTCAATCTGCGTGAGTCGGTCATTCAATTTATGTCGATCGCGGTCGACCAATCGACCAACGTTCCCTGAGTCGTAACTGCCATTCTACCAGCTCGTCCTCAGCCTCGTCGTGTGCCACTTCGCCGCGGCCGGGAGCCAGATTTGGATTGGCAGATTCGGACCCAAGGCTTGGAGATACTGCCAGATCGCTGACTATAAATTTCAAACAAAACCGAGATATGAACGGGGTAATGGACATGCAGTACTAGCTAGGCCGCATGGCACAATTCAC
>JBBPNI010000370.1:0-24862 GCA_038091135.1 Leccinum fibrillosum | reverse complement strand
GCCTGGATAGTTTCGGTGATTGTTTTGGAGATCTTGGACCGGTAGTGTTTGAGCACGCGGGCGTTGGCCTGCATAGATTTGAATTTGGAGGCTGCGTCCATCTTGGCGGCCTTTTTGACGAGACGGATGGCAATTGCCTGGAGAGGGGCTTGTAGTTCGTGCTGGTAGAGAAGCGCATATACGCACCTTTTCGTCCTCTCTTCCCTCGAACTCTGAAATTTTGATGAGCTTGACGACGACGTCTGGATGCCCCGCACGAACGAGGGGGAGAATGTTGTGCGCCAAGTCCATGATGTGAGTCTCAAAGTTGACGATGAGCTGTGTGAGCCTTTCGAATATGCGAGCGAGTTTCTGGCGAGACGTGGAGGATGCTTGCTTTGCTTGGTGCATGGTCTGATTTCGAAAGGCCTCGAGGCGGTTAATTTGGAGATGAAGATGGAGCAGGTTTGGAGCGGGACCGACGAGATCTTGACAATCCGCAGCGAGCATGTCCTCGAGGACGTCGAGCTTCGAGTTCATCTCGAGCAAGTTGTTGACCATCTCCTCCGTTTGCTCAAAGTTTCGGTGTACCATCGACACCTGGCGACTCAGATCAGAGCCTCACGACGACAGCGAACTCGAGGTCGAACTTACGCGACTGATCTGGTCAAACGTCGACACGGAGTTCTGAGGGTCCGCGCACAGCCTGTCAATGGTCTGCATCTCCTCCTTGATCATCTGAACTTGGTTGCGCGTGCTGAGGAGCTTCTTGAGCCCTTCGCGCGTGGCGTCGAGCTGCTCCTTGACGCCGTTCTTGAGTCTGGCATCGATGGACGCCTTTTCTTTCTCGAGTTTCTTGCGGAACGCGGCGACTTTGACGAGGTCGTCGGGTGACTGGAGGTATTCGCCGACCGCTTGGGCGGCGGATACCTGGGGAGCGACCGTCGCCATTAGTATCAGAGTTGTTGTGTTGTACTGAATTTGGTCTTTGTTACTTCCATCATGATGATATCAGCTCGGCGTTGGCTTGTTTCGTGTCGACGAACGTACGCGACCAACTCAATCCAGGACAAAGACGTGGTGATCGTTGGAGGTGGACCGGTCGGACTGGCTCTGGCGAGCGCGCTAGGTGGGTTCACGCTCATGCTCTAGGATTCCATTTTTTTTAATTAGAGTGATAGGTTCGAGTCCACTCGTACACGAGTCCGTCAAGGTCGCGCTCATCGACGCCGGCGACCTGTCCAAAATTCGCGACTGGTCACTCCCGCCTGGAGCTTTCTCGAACCGCGTTAGTTCGATCACGAACGCGTCCAGGGCCTTTCTCGACGGTGAGACTTGTGCAAAAGTCTTCAATTTAACCTCCAACCTCGCACAGGCATCGGTGCATGGGCCCATGTAGACCATTCTCGCACCAGCCCCATTCGAGAGATGCAGGCAAGTACTATTTTGATCGCTCCCACAACCCGTTGATACATGTGTGATGCAGGTTTGGGACGGCATTTCGGATGCACGCATCGCATTTGATGCTGCAGAGCTTCCTTTTACTAATGCTGCTGAATCCAGCGAGATGGCCAGACTGACCGAGAACCTGAACTTGCAACGCGCATTCCTCCGCCACCTGGAAAATCTGCAAGGCATTCATATGTTGCAAAAGGTCAGGGTCGAGTCGATCGAACCCGAGGTCGAGGGTAACGGATGGCCCATGGTTCACTTGTCCGATGGCACGACGATTCGTGCAAGACTGCTCGTAAGTTTCTCCTGATATACATAATCTGTCCTCATCATCTTCAAGGTTGGTGCAGACGGTTTCAACTCTCCTGTCCGTTCCTACGCTGGCATTTCTTCATATGGGTGGTCGTACGACACACAAGCCGTCGTCGCAACGCTCAACCATCCACCCCGAGGCGCGTTTGAGAAGCCCAACCATACAGCATATCAAAGGTTCCTGCCAACGGGTCCGATTGCCTTCCTACCCCTTTCTCCTACAGTCTCGTCGTTGGTCTGGTCGACCAGACCGCGTCACGCAGCAACATTATGCAAATCCGACCCGTCGGTGTTGGCTATCATGATCAACGCTGCGTTCCGCCTACCAGACGTGTCCATTCGATATCTTTACGATCGTATTCTGGAGGCGGATGCTGAAGGCAATACTTTCTCGTCCGATGCGATCAATGAGAAAATTGCGTTCAGAGAGCAGTCCCACAACATCTCAAAGTACTCAGCGTATGCCTCTGTGACATCCGCGCTCTCGGGTGGGATCCCCCCAAACGATTCGGATTTGATACCGCCTCTTGTCAGCTCGATTCAAGCCGGTACGATTGCTAGTTTCCCCCTTCGGTACAATCACACAGAAGCGTACCTTGGCGAGCGCAAGGGTAGTTGAACCGTCCTTGTCGGGGATGCGGCGCACACGATCCATCCTCTCGCAGGACAAGGACTGAACCTGGGCTTGGGCGATGTCGAATGTCTCGCTCGTTGTATCGTCCAGACATTGAAGCACGGCGGAGATATTGGCAAGTAATCTATAATTATGGGCGCTTTTACAAGGTTTGACGATCGATTGGTACCAGGCTCTTATCCTGCACTGCGGTCCTACGCCAACGAACGTTACTTTGCAAACCACAAGTTCATGTCTGCCGTGGACGAACTTCACAAGCTGTACTCCTCAACACTCGGTCCCATCGTATGGGCACGTTCTGTGGGTCTCGAGGTGCTGAATGAGCTGGATTCCGTCAAGGCTGTGCTTATGATGGATGCTGGAGGAGGTAATAGATAGAATATAGAAATAAACAAGAGTAAATAACACGCAGTTAACGTGAATTTTTCGCCCCCATCCCATTCTCAGGCCCAACGGCCAATACTGTTCGTTTAAGTAATGCGCCCGCCCTCGCAGCTCGCTCGACGACTCGGCAGAAATATATTGTCGGTCACCTCAACAATATGAGATTATAGGTGTGTCAAGAGGAACATGTATATGTCATTATCGTGTAAATCTACCTGTAGAACTTCGGAGCGCTTCAGTGCCATGATGATTGCCTCTCTGTTGCAGCAAGTACTTATCTCTGATCTTCCTCTGCTTACTAAGAATCACCTCTTCACCCGCAACCACCATCACATCATGGTCGATGTCAACTTGGACAGTTCTCAAAAGTCACCTCGACAAAGATGACATGGGAGGAGGAGCCCTTGAGGAATACATATGTCCACCATCTGTTGGTAGCGCTTACAACCGTGATTTCTGTCTTGCAGTTCACAGAGTCACTGGGGTTTGCCGTTCAAGCATGCTACGAGCTAATTCAGTTGATAAGTACTGGGCCTGAAGACGCCCAGACAAAAGTGATGAGCTTGCAGATGTCGCTTACAAGGTAAAACCTTCTGCATATACGTGCATATATGCTGATGTTTCGCGGTTTTTATGGGTTTTTAGATGAGCGGAATACACGTTCAACTTATGCAAGCCGCCCCAACCCCCCTATCGCCAAGTACACTTCACCGCTGTAGTGGGTGAGTCCAAGTTGTGGCCAGCTCCCGTCATGAATGACATCGCTCAGGGATCTTGTGGACATCCGTCGGTCCGAACACTCACGTTCCTGGGCACGTCGTCGCCGAGAACATGCAATGCAAGTACCCAGACCAAGTCTTTGTGCCGACCCGCGTGGGCCTTCAATGCCGCCCAATGTCATCGACGTTTCCGCCGACGCCGTCCATGTCGAGGCATGGCACCTCGACATCACCACGGCTCCGCTGGGGTGGGAAGGATACGTGAAAGCTGGGTACTATCATGTGCGTTTCAAGCCGTCCCACAATCCTTTCTTTTTTGTGCGTGCATCCACTGGCTAAGCAATGTGCGCGATTTATTTCTAGGGGGTTTTGAATCACTACTTCAGCCGAGCTGAATGGTCCCGACTCCCGAGTCATAGCCCGTTCCCATGGACATGCTTGTAACGGGAACTGTCCCTGCTGGGTCAGGGCTGTCGTCGAGCGCTGCAATGGTTGTCTCGTCCACGCTAGCGTTCTTCGCAGTCAATGGAATCCTCGAACACCCGAGCATCGCGCCCACCAAAGGTGCCCTAGTGGAGATGGCCGTTGAGAACGAGAAACTTGTGGGTACGTACCCCTTGTTTGTCCGTCTCGCAGCCGTCATACTCATCACCGATGTAATCGAGTTGTCAACAGCGGAGGGTCTGTACCAGCTTCTTGAAGCTTTCCCTTGCTCTGTGCTGATGATAATTCTCGTCTTAGGATGGATCAGGCAGCCTCTGTCATGTCTCTCGCGGACTCTGCACTCTACATTTCCTTCTTCCCCAAACTCAGTGCCGAGACAATCCGTCTCCCTGACCCTCGACCGGACAGTCCTAGAAGTCTCTTCTGCCCGCAACACTAGTTTGCGCAAACTCGCTCGTTATATCGGACAAGGCTGTGCACGCCAAATATCAATACAACCTGTGCGTCGTCGAGTCGCTTGGTGCCGCGCGCATGCTCGTGATGCGTCTCGGTGTCAGGGTGCATCCCACGGAACGAATCACACAGAGAGGTCATGGCGAGATCCATCGGCGAGCCGACGGACCAGACGGAGGAGGATGTGGACAATGTGACGAAGGGGCTTGAGCGGATGGTACAGGCGGTCGAGTGTCTGCAAGCGCGGGGGACAGAGATGAGCTTGGAGTGACGCTGGAGACAATGATCAAGTGGTCTGGAATGGGCGAGGCTCTGTTCAAGGAAACGTACCTCTCGTGGGTCGAAGGTCTGTGCGATTCGCTTTTCATATACGCGATGTGGAGTTACTGAGACGAAAAGACTTCCAGCTGTACAAATGGGCGAAACACTGCTACTCTGAAGCACTACGTGTGCTCCAGTTTCGCGATATATGTCTGACCGCCGAAAGATCTGGAAGTGGACGAGCTCGCACGGCTAGCTCCATCGGTGAGCGTGACGTTGCAGCCAGGCCCGCCACACCCTACACTCAATGACGCTGCTCCACAGAATAACCCACATGTACTTTCTGTCCTTGGTCATCATCCAACGTGAGCGAATGCCTGTTGTCTCATTCTTGACCTTAGTAATATGTTGCAGTCTTTCCCGGTTTTGGGGGATCAGCCACGATTGCCTATCTTCCCATTCTCGTCATCATCGCCATCGACTACGAAGTCGAGGACCACGGCCGCGCCAAGCTTGAGAAGAAGTCAACACCTCCGCCGTCACCTGTCTAGATCAGTGTCGCAACGTTCATCAGCCTGTCGATCCCAGCTCTTTGCATCGTGTCTCGGAGGGGGCGTTAGAATGTCTACTAGATCGGCAATATACTATTTTGAGCATTGCAATAGATGGACTATAAGGCATTTGTAAGTGGGTTCGTTGTTCTGGCCCGGGATGAAGGCAAGAGGGCAAGTCCGAAGTGGGAGTGGCTTGATGATAAAGGGGTTGAGTGGCTAAAGGACAAAGAGACGAGGAAGCGGTGAGCGATCTGAGCGACGAACGGATAACGGCGAGACGGCGGCGGATGGTGACGGACGGCGAGCGCGAGACTGAATGAGAATCGAAAACGGGAGCTGAATACACTGGCCTTCGAGGGCCCATAGGTCGTGATATATATACAAGGTACTAAGCGAGTGGCTCAAAGGCTCATAGGCAACGTGCATAAGGCGATGAAGAAGCGTACGTGATGATGTGACAACGTGAAGAGTCAGTGGTTGGGTCCAGGCCCGCACGCGTTCTACGCGTTGATCCTACGTCATCGAGCTCGTCGACGCGCAGACGGACCGGGATCCTTACACATTATTGTAGTGCAAATCGACTATATGGCATTATCAGGATGTGAGCTGCTCGACAGGTCTGTCGGACTGGCCCAGTCCGACGGGATTTTCAGTTTACGGACATTGGGTTATATGACCCCCCACCTACGATGGTGAAAAAATCTCAGACGACCCATATAACGGGTTATAGTTTCATATCCATTTTATGCAGTTTTTGTGATGTAAAAGAATGTGACAAACGGCAAATCGTATGTACGAAAGTCAAAATTCATGTTTTGGGTGATTAATTGGCGGAGAAGAGAGAGAAGGGTCAGCCTGATCAAGCGGCGTCCATGGTCACTGGTATGATCGCTGACGATGATGCCAAGGGCCCGGAGCTATTTCAGTCTACTAGTAAGTTTCCAAGGGCCCTTCAGGAACGCTAGTGTATGCGAGCGGTTTCCGTTTCCGATGTTGGATGAGCGTTGAAACGTTGACTTACCATCCAAGACAACTGCTGAAGGTGTTTGCGTGCTGACCCATCTGCTGCACGACCCGTCGTCTCATTTCACCGCATGACTTTTCTGGGAACTCGGTTCTATGATGGCTTGCCCACATGTTCTCCTCGGCCGTAATGATGAAGGTGGCGTATGCGTATGGATACGTCCTGCGAGGCACTGCAGATCGGTGAGGTCGGGAGTGCGTTCTGGCTGCTCGGATGTGGACGGGCGCGAGGCATGAACATGCTGATCCACTGGGTCAGTGGAGATGATCTGTCTTTTCATTCTAGTCGTCGATATGGTATGGCACCAAGGTGCTGTTCATCCACACACCGCCAATTCGCACAGATAGTGACATTGCTCCGAGGAGCATCCGTCCGTAATTTGCGAGCGGGGTAGAGGCAGTACTCAGGCATACTGAGCAGCTAACACGCGCACGATCGCCAACGTATCCGCCTTCCTTTCCAGGACGCCACAACCTACCGAATGGCCATCATCGTCCCACTGCTGTCCGATCGCGAGCATCAAATCCGCCACCGTGCCCGCATCGTACGTAGTCCCGTTCTGCTTACACCCCACAAGGTACCCAACGAAGGCCGCCCACCGCACCGCGTAATAACTACCCACGAGCCCACCCCACTGCTTCGATGCATAATCATCGATCTCGCCCGTCGGCCCCCAAAGTGTGATCTGGTTCCGCGCCGTATAGGCGAGGTAACCTGCGTACGTCTCGTTGGCGCCCGACCAGCTGTGCGCGGCGTCGAGCCAGCGGGACAGCCGGAAATGCGCGTTCGTGCACAGGAGGCCGTCGAGGTCTTGCAGGAGTTCCAGGAGAGGTTCACTCGCCGCTTGCACCGCACCCGCGTAGGTCGTCGATGCGTTGAAGACGCCGACGAGGGACTGGTACAGGTCGATGAACCTGTTGGCGAGCAGCTGGCGGGTCAGGTCTACCAGGTCGTATAGGAACTCTGGGATCTCGGTGAGCTCGTCGGATGATTGGCCGGCGTCGATCAGCGCTTGTAGAGCAGGGACAATGGTGGTATTAGTGTCGTAGAACACGAGGGTGGGGTGATGTCCGGTGCGGTTTACGAGTCCTGACAAGCCTGGCGCGAGTTCCAAAATGCTCTTGACGGCCGCCTGGGCTGACGGGTTCTGATTGTTATATATCGTCGAGCCAAGCAACTGCCAGGCATCTACGACGGTTTGAGAGAGATTCTTAACATTGTAACGCCTCGATATCCACGAAGAAATATATGTGGTCTGGTTGATGGTCGTTGACGACCAAGCCTGGTCGAAAAGGACGTCATAGACAATCTCGTTTCCTTCCAGACCCTCCGGCGTCAAGCCCATGCCAACCATGGAACCTCCAGATGAAGCAAGAGCGCTCAGCGGAGCTTCCGTGACATTGACAAAGTTGCCCTCGAAGCCCATATTTCCTCCATAGTTGTGGAGCTCGCACCAAATCCAAGACTTTCCATAGTAAGCATTCAACCTTTGCCACTGAGGCTGCGCCTCGCTGTAGAGGTCCAGGATGATCATGCTGTCGTTCCCTGGAACACCTCCGAGATACGCTTGAACGAGGTCGGTGGTCCAAAACGTCTCAGAGCTGAAGAACATCCAACCTTGCATCATCCATACTGCTTCAGGGTCAGCGGTGCGTAGACTGGCGAATGTGCTGGACGCGATGCTCTGCAGGTACGAGGCGTTGCTGCTTGATGGGTTGTTCTCGTTGTACTGATCGAGTGTGTAGATATGCGACACGTTGCCGTATGCGGCCGTCTGTTTGTCGATGAAGGACTTTTGGAGAGTGACAAAGAGGGGGTCAAAGGGCTCGAGGAAGGAGACGTTGGTATATGCGCTTGAGAACCCCTCCCATCGACCCCCGATGATGATGGACGCGTTAGGGTGCAATGTAGAGAGTGCACGTGGGACGAATCCCGTAAACGAAGGCATCACGGGGGTCATCCCAAGTTCGACCATGCGTGGGATGAGCTGTTGCTGGAGGCTGAACTGATCATTGACCCATTGCATCGGTAGCTCGCCGCCCCAGCTGCCCTGGATGTTCCCGAAGCGGTTCCAGGCTTGGAAAGGTGGACCCGACAAGAAGTCGAAGATGTCCGAGTCGTCGAGTCCTGCTTCTCGGAACACTTTGATGAGGGTGTATTCATAGCCGACCCATGCGAGGGGAAGGTTGACGCCGCGGAGCGCCATCCAGTCAAAGAGCAACTCCCAGTCTTCGAAGGAGTAGAACGCGGTTGTGTAGCTGAATGTGACCGTGTTGAAGAAATAACGGTATTTGACAATGGTGCTCTGTGTCACGGGCATCCCGACGGACGGTAGCTTTGCGGGAAGGTTGTCGAGTCTAGAACCGGTCCACCAGATGTCCACACCACCATAATCAGTGAGGTAGCTGTTTGCGACGAAGGTGTCGTACTTCAGTACAGGTGGGAAGAGGAGACGGACAGACAACCTACGTGTACAAACCACGCGCGCATGCGCTTATTGAAGTGCATTGGATGTTGATCTGAGCAGTTCCCTCTCCTTGCGAGTGTGCATCGCTCAAGGTAAACGTATTGAAGACGCTGTCATCTTGCGACCAGATAAAGTTGAAGGACTGGTTATGAGCTGGAATGCGTCTCTGGATGAGGGAGTAGAGGCCTTCGATACTGTTGGCACCTTGGGCCGCTGCGACCAGCAAGGTGGTGAGAACCACCAACCCAGTATCGCTGAAGACTCGCATTATTCAAGGTCCCCAATTTGGGTGGACGGAATCGGAAGACGATTCGGAACGCTGAGGCTCTCACAGTTATCACGGTCCGATTCTTCCCGGTGGCTTTCGGAGCCATATGCATGATCTTGTAGTCTCGAAACCTGACGTTCCGTTTAGGACTGGAAGCGCATGGGTGCTATGATCGGATGATTCCGATGCTCGTGAGAAGCACACCAAAACGGAAGGTGTCGAGACCTGTCACTGGAACAAAGTTCCCTATTTTTCAGACCCCTAACATAGGGTTAGGGCAACCTGGGTGATCACGCAACTATTTTTTCTACCTTAAGTTTGATCTTTTGATCTCGATCGCAGGACCATACGCTTGCAAACTGAAAACGAGCTTCACCTGACCATACCCAACGAGAACGGTGCCTGCCTTGAGGATTGTGCCTCGAAGCCCAACATCTTTCAGCGGGAAAGTGCAAAGGCATTAGCACACAGGTGAGCATGGAACAACCACTCCTACATACATAATAGTCTCAATGACAGCGGCAAGCGAAGTCAATCCACAGCCTCTCCGTTCACCCACCCCCTGCCAAGGATGCGCTTGAATGTCACCGAGCTTGTAGGTTCCTAGATCATACTTCACGCGTCACGGTTACACCAATGACACCCTATTTGGTGGTTTGATCCGTGATACCAAGACACTGATCCTGCCGAGCGAACTCCTTGGTTGGTTAGTAATGTGTCAGTGAAATGGCAGTGTAAGTCTGCATTTTCTTTAGCCCATATTTGTAAGATCCACTTCAAGGATTGCTAACCCGTTGTAGTATGGTTTGGAAGGAGCGAGATCAAGAGTAAGTACTTGCTTACTTTGAGAGTGCATTTTGGGTGGCAGTGCATATTTTGTCAGTGGACACTGGACACGGAGTACTGGCGGAGCATGCCCTCTCGTTGGTGGTGGAACAACGACTCATGTTTAGGGAGGTACGACACCCGATTAGGCCCGTTGAACCTAACCATGAACGTTTATCGACCAATCAGAAGAATCGCTCCAGTTTTGAAGGGTTGCTAGCTAAGCTGGTACTTCTCGCCAAGGTGACAACACCTGAATGCAATGTGTGCGTTGGGTGTTTGAGTTCGAATTTGGTCTAATGGCGAATTTGGGACTAACCTCCGCTGCGCAGCGGGCACAAGTGACACCCACGGGTCGCCAGACATGCTTGGCAATACATAATGAGATATTACCATTTAGCTAGATTGACCATCTCCGGGGCCGTCAAAAGCCGCGTCATCAATATTAATTATGCTTATGCCAGTACTTAGCCTTAACCGTCTGCTTGTTTTGAATGTCGGACTAAAACTGGTGCTGCCCTCTGGCGTCACGAACACGTTAGCGTAGCACGGTCCCGGGAGAATGTTCGCGGTACCCCCAGCCTAAGCATTTAGGGTGTGGAACGAGGGTCACATCGGTGACGCTAACCAAGAATTTGGCAAACGGTCGCCACTCTTCCCTACGATGAAGTGAGGGCTCCGGAATAAGTGGATGGGTCGGCGACTTGCTTGAGTGACCGCCTATGGAAGTGGAGGCAGAATTCCGCCTGAGACTCAGATCAGGGAAGTCGAGGGGTCAGTGTCGCCTCGAAAGGCAGTGTGCGTTTCTTGGTCGTATCCCCTTTCCGATCTCCGGTGACGTTGCTCTGGCTGGGGAAACGCGAATAACCACTACCGGTTCCCTCTGATCTTGATTGTGATTGTGCGTCGTCGCGCACGAGCGTGAAACATATGAGTAACCGGGTAGGATGGTGGTAGGAAGAAAAGTCTGATACTAGTGGTCAAATAGTTGAGCCGTTCAGAATTTCGCAAGTCGACGGTTAGTAGGATCGATCACCCTGTGACGAGACAACCTCCGTATGGTACACTTGAGACCAGAAAAAGAGTCTTTTGCACGAATAACGAGCACAGTCCCCGAATTTCTAAACATGACAGAAAATGTCATTGAAATTCCTCGTCAGCTGGCCGGACAGTGTCAAACTACGACTTCCAATACCTCTGATAACGTTTCCACGAACATAATCGCAGCCAACTAGAAGACAGTCTTGGCAGGCTCAGGCTGTTGTAACTTGAGCCTCCGATGCAAGGCTGCGCCTCCCACTCGGCAGTCTGAGTACCATGTCTCATTCATCTGCGAAAAGGGGGCACAGAGCCGTGGAATGCAATGCCATCATTGTCATGATCATTTGTCGATTTGATCCCTCTCACAGTGAGCTGTGAAGGGAAAGGCTGGGCATACAGGGATGGGTACATAGTTACGTAAACAACATGATTGAGTCGCTTGGCCGCACACTCAGGGCAGTACTGCCACTATCATGACCCAAGTCAATCTCCAGTAAGTACGTGCATCAACATTAGCCAACCACCGTTATAACTAACAAGCACGTATGATAATGTACTAGTGAACGTTAATTCTGTGTTTGATCAAGCTCGCTCTAGCCTCTAGCTCGCCCAATGCTGTAACTTTGCACCAATCACTAAACTGTTCAACAGACTATTATATCTGACAGTGCTGTATCACACCCAGGTGGCCTCTTGTTCGGGCGGAATACAGGGGGCTGCCAAGTCATTCATTTCAGCTCCTCCGCTGATAGGACGGGATTGAATCCAGGGACCTTTCTCGTCACAATGGAACTTGATTCGAGTATCGAGTTTCCGTCATTTTTCGCACTTAGGAGGGACATGTCATCTCTATAAAAGGCGAGCTGCTAGTGTCCAATGATCGTTTCGTGTAACACCTTGTGAACTTCCACAGCGTAATGTCGATGGAGTGCAATTGCACTGGTTCGGTCGAGAAGGAGAAGCAAGCAGGTATCATCCACTCAATTTTTCCCAGGTTGTGAATGTTTTTAACTCTGATTGCCTCTTCAGAAACCCTTTGTGAGGTTGTAGTCTTTGAGGACTTTGATGATCTCAATCTAAACAAGGAAGAGGCCCTCGCTGGGATACTTGGTTAGTGAATCCTGCCCCGGTTCCGATGATCTCTCACGGCGGCCGATAGAGAATGATTCCCCATACCCCGAGGTGCGATGTGCTGTCGCAAACACGGATGATACCAGTATTCCTTGTGGCACCTTTCGTGCATGGTTTCTGGGTACGTAAAGTGCCTGTAGGTCTGGTTCTGGTGGGGCTTACTTCTTCCATCGCTCCAGGTATCATATGGGCAGTGATTGTGCCTGGCGTCAACCAGTTTTTCTTCCTCAGGTATCCATCCGTTACTGTTACCAACACCGTTGCTCAGCTTGTCTCATATCCAATGGGTCAACTATGGGCAAAAACTCTGCCGAACTGGAGGATCTTCGGAATATCAATCAATCCCGGTCCGTTCACCATGAAAGAACATGTCCTGGTCACAGTTATGGCTACTATTTGTTATCAGTCTGCACTTGATGTACGTTTGAGATGTCCAGTGGACTATTCTTTTGACTTACTCGGCCATTCAAGACCGACCATTTTGCAGTGCAAAGAATGTTTTACAACGAGCAATTTAATTTCGGTTGTGCGTATTCTCGGTCGTGAATTTTGTTTTCCAGTTTGATTTTGATATTGTTGTGAAGATCAATGGATGATAATCATGTCGACGGAAATGATTGGTTTCTCCCTTGGGGGATTCATACGCCGGTTTTTGGTTGAACCTCCTGCAATGAGTGCGTGGAGTTTCCGTACACGTAACTGTTCCTTAATCCATCGTTTCAGTCTGGCCTGTGACTTTGGTTAATTGTGCACTCTTCAATACTTTGCATTCCCGAACGTATTCAGGAATGGGCACTCGTGGCGGTCTTTCTCGCGGGCGCTTCTTCACATATGTTTGGCTGGGTGGTGTTTGCTGGTACTTCTTCCCTGGTTATCTCTTCCAGGCCCTCAGTTACTTCACCTGGGTATGCTGGATGGCTCCAAATAACATTGTCGTCAACCAGCTCTTTGGTTACAGGAGTGGACTTGGAATGGGTCTTGTTACCTTCGATTGGGCTCAGATCACCTGTGTCCTTAGCCCGCTCGCTTCGCCATGGTGGGTAGAGGCAAACGTCATGGCCGGTTTCTTTGTATTTTTCTGGATTCTGGCACCTATCCTTCATTTTACGAACACTTGGTACGGACTATACATGCCCATGCACTCACCGAAGACGTTTGACAACACTGGTTCGACTTACAACGTGACAAGGATTCTTACGCCGACGAATGAATTCAATCTCACCGCTTACCACGAATACAGCCCTCTGTTCCTGTCAACCACGTATGCTCTCACGTACGGCCTTTCGTTTGCATCTATCACTGCCACAGCCGTGCATGCCGTCTTGTTCTTCCGCAAGGAGGTCTGGAAACGAGCACACAGAGCCCTTGACCAACAACCCGACATCCACGCACGTCTCATGGCCAAATACCCCCAGGTTCCTGAATGGTGGTACATGGCCCTCTTCCTGATCATGTTCATATTCGGGGTTGTCTGTCTCAAAATCTGGCCAACTGACTTGTCTGTGTGGGGGCTCATGCTGGCTCTTGTGATCGCATTCATTTTTATCATCCCCATTGGCATGATTCAGGCCATCACCAACCACCAAATCAGTCTCGCCGTTATCACTGAAATGATCGCCGGTTATGTTATCCCTGGCCGTCCTCTCGCCATGTTGTTATTCAAATGCTGGGGATGCAACACGGTAGACCATGCGCTTCGATTTGCATCGGACTCCAAGCTTGGTCATTACATGAAGATTCCTCCCCGGACGATGTTCTGGTGTCAGGTGGTTGCCACGCTGATCGCGGGGACCGTCCAGCTTGCTGTCCAGTCCTGGATGTTTAGTAACATACCCGACATGTGCAGTCACATTCAAAAGGACGGCTTCATTTGCAATCCTACACAGGTTTCGGGAGCTTCATCCATCATTGTAAGTCATCGAACACTCCTTGTGACCCCGCAGTTCGACAACTTATGTTGCACGCTAATTTAGTGGGGCCTGATTGGCCTTGAGCGTCAATTTTCCAGCGGCCAGGTATACTCTAGCTTGGTCTGGTTTTTCGTCATTGGCGCTGCGTGCCCAGTTCTCTCCTGGTTTGCACAGAAGAGATGGCCAAATTCTTGGGTCCGCTATATCAAGTATGTCATAATATTCCTCGTAGCGACTTTCCGAGCTGAGACGTTGATGAATGGTGGTCCAGCTTCCCCGTCATCTTCAGCGGGACTTCGTTGATTCCTTCTGCCGCACCTGTTAACTATGTCGCGTGGGGCATCGTCGGTTTCATATTCCAATACGTCATCCGTAGGCGTCACCTCTCCTGGTGGATGAAATACAACTGTAAGTGTACTGGCATGAGCATGTACTACTACTCTCTTACTCACACTCGCGGCACTTGAAATGTGTATGTATAGATACCCTCTCTGCCGCGCTCGACATGGGTCTCGCCTGTTCAGTTGTCATCATTTTCTTTTGTCTGCAGTATCCCATCAATGGTTCGATCGGCGCGCATAATATAGCTACGTGGTGGGGAAATACAGTGTTTCTGAAGACTACCGACGGTCTTGCAGAGTCAGTTTTGAAAGTCAAGGGAACGTTCGGGTGAGTTCTCAGACAGAGAGGAGGTTGATAATTCAACGTCTGATATTCGTACAGGCCTTCAGAGTGGTAAGATATATAGACTATATGAGTGTTCTTTTAAATGTTGTACGCTACGCCATGGACGAGTGTATGAAGAGGGAATGATTAGAGTGGAAGTTCAACTTATAGATATTGTCGAGGAAGACAATGATGTACTTGCAGAAGATTATTAGATGTTCAATCGTGCTCACTGATGAATCTGAGCCTGTTAGCTGAACCACTGGGTTAATCGTCAGACGGCAAGGCTTGAAGCTTCAAGGAAGCTTGAAGAGTTGCTTCCGTTCTTTTCACTACCAGTAACGGTTAACGTAAATTGGCAAGTAAATCGGCAATGGTTACACTACTATTACGAGTCCTGTAAGTGTCGATAGGTTTTCGCAGACCATCAGCTTTTGATCAGCTTTACCTGGACCCTTGTAGGAGTCCGAGTTTAGCATGCTCAGGGCGAAGAGCGTGAGTCCGATCAGCTACTCCGCACTTCAACTTTTCAAGCTTGACCGTTGCGGCCGCCTTGAACCTTTTTCGTGACAGACTCTATTTTGGGACCCTTTCGTGGGGACAATCACTTAGACTGTTGGCACATGACCCAAACCAGTGGTGCGTCTGTATACTTTGTGTCGCTCTCTAGCCGAAGGAGCGGGATCTGTCGTGTGCCCCGTCACCATCTTCATCATTGTCATTGCAAAGACCAGGATCGAAATGGAATGTCGCAAATTCTACGGCGGACACAAACTGTTGGTGGCTAACCGCGGCGAAATAGCGGTCCGAATCATACGCACGGCAAAACGACTTGGCATTCTCACCGTCGCGGTCTACAGCCCATCCGATGCCCTCTCGCCGCACGTCTCGCTGGCTGACGAAGCCGCCCTCTTGAAGGACTCGTCCCGGCTCCCCAACGGGCAGCCAGAGTCCAAGCTGTATATGTCGTCGCTCGCGATTCTGGCCGCTTGCAAGGACAAGCATGCGACGATGGTTCACCCTGGATACGGCTTCTTGTCCGAAAACGCAGACTTTGCTCAGGATGTCATCAATGCGGGGATGATCTGGATAGGGCCTCGACCCGACATCATTCGCACCATGGGTTTGAAGCACGAAGCTAGGGATTTAGCAGCGAACGCGGGTTTACCTTTGGTCCCCGGGTCGCAGGGACTCGTAAACACGCCGGAGGATGCAATGAGGATCGCAAGAGAGATTGGTTTCCCGGTGATGCTGAAGGCTACTGCCGGAGGTGGTGGAATGGGTCTCGTCATCTGCAAAGACGAGTCAGAGCTCGCTGTTCGGTTCAGAAACGTGAGAGAACGTGCCGAGGTCAGTCGATCCAAATTTCTCTTTGCCTTTCTGCATTCATCCGGGCAATAAAATTCAGACGCTGTTTCGCCACGAAGGGATTTTTATTGAACGATACTATCCTTCCGCGCGACACATCGAAGTTCAGGTAGCTATGGCTTTCGAAAATGGGGTCATGTTACTGATTGTCTCGTAAGGTTTTTGGAAATGGGTTCGGAGACGTGATTCATATGGGCGAGCGAGAATGCAGCGTTCAACGCAGGCATCAGAAAGTCGTCGAGGAATCCCCTAGCCCATTCTTCTCCCACTACCCGAGGCGTCGGAGAGAGATGTGCGACGCTGCAGTCCACCTCTGTCGCTCAATCAACTACTCTTCTGCAGGTAATCGTGGAATATCTGATTCTCTAGGATTGCATTGACACTGAAACTTTAATCTGCAGGGACTGTTGAGTTCCTTGTAGACGATGAGACTAGCTCTTTCTTCTTTCTCGAAATGAATACCCGAATTCAGGCGAGTCCCTGGCAAATAAAGGTACCCGATAATATTAACAACAGAGTCCGATCTGTTGTAGGTCGAACACCCGGTCACAGAGATGATCCATCCCGGTCTTGACCTGGTGGAACTGATGATTGCACAAGGAGCAGTGGAGCGTACAGAATTCCATGGACTTGACTTGAACAGCGTCTCACTTTCACAACGCGTCTTCGATGCGAACTTGGAAAAAAGTGCTACGCATGCCATCGAGGTTCGTATATACAGCGAGAACCCTGCTGACGGGTTTAGGCCGTGTTCTGGTGTACTTCAACAAGTCAATCTTCCGGAACACGATTGGCTGCGAGTTGATCATTGGGTTCGACGATCTCATCGCTGTGTCATCTGCTAATATCTAACACCTTGATAAGATTTCGACAGGCACTAATGTCACGCCCTCCTTTGATCCCCTCCTTTGCAAGCTCGTTGTAAAAGGTGACACCAGAGAAGAGGCGGTACTTCGTCTTCAGCAGGCTTTGTCAACTTGCAAGATCCATGGGCCGCCAAATAATATACCATACTTGAAAGCAATCTGCCAGAGCGAAACGTTCAAGAATGGAGCGGCGACAACGACCTTTCTTGATACATTCGAGCATATACCCAGGTTTGCCTTGTTCACTCTCCATCTGCTGGTCTCGTTCCTGACAAGATACACTAGGGCTTTGACAGTTGTCTCGGGTGGCATAGAGGCTACAGTCCAGGATCTCCCTGAACGGCGTATTGGGCTCGGAATGCCCCGAAGTGGACCAATGGATACCCAGGCATTCATGGCTGCTAACATCCTCGCAGGAAACCGATCGGAAACCGAAGGTATTGAGATCGTCACGCTCCCTGGAGTGGGATGCAAATTTACGTTCCATGTATCATGTGTGGTGGCCGTGACTGGGAGAGAAACCACAGTCAGGATCAACAGAGAGCCAGTGCCGACGTGGACCCGTCTCGTCGTCCCGGCCAAAGGAACATTGGAGATCGGAGGGGAACAAAGCACTGGATTCAGAGTGTATCTTGCCGTCCGAGGCGGATTCCCAGATGTACCCAAATACCTCGGATCAAAGTCTACTTCGATGGGCCTAGGTGGCTATCAAGTTTGGTTTTCCCGTTTGTTCGTGAAGAACTTGGCACTCACCTCATCGTAGGGAAGAGCATTGAAACCCGGCGATCAGATCGCGCTCGGCGACTGTTCACCAAGTTCGTCCGAAATGCATAATTCTATTCCATTAGTGCTACCGACGGCCCTCGTCCCAATATACCCTAAGGACTGGGTTGTAAACGTCCTTCCTGGTCCGCACGACAACGAAGAATTTCTGACGCCAGAGGGAAACACTGCTTTCTACTCAACGAAATGGACCATCAGTTCATCAAGCAATCGCATGGGCATCCGCCTGGAAAGCAAGAAAAGGATTCAATGGGCCAGGGTCGACGGCGGGGACGGAGGATCACATCCTAGCAATATCCTCGACAACGGCTATGCGCTAGGGACCGTCAACCTGAACGGGGACACTCCCGTAATTCTTACCCAAGAAGGACCCGACATGGGCGGATACCTATGTGCCTGTACCGTCACGTCTAGCGACCTGTGAGTGTCACTTCGGGCACTTGAATTCATTTCCAGTCTATTGTCGCCGTACTAAACAAGGCACGTAGGTGGAAACTGGGTCAATTGAGCCCTGGAAGTACGGTGATATTCAAGAGTATCTCTTGGGCAGAAGCCCAGATAGGTGCAAGAACGACCAAACTATGGATCGAGGATGTTCAATCTGCAGTCCTGGGGAACCCTATCCACATGCGAGCTGCACCTACCTATGAGAATGAGACGGGTCACTTTGATTGTATCCTCCGGAGGATCATTCCTCCACCCGGGAATTCAAGACCTACAGTGACCTTCCGACAGGTAAGCACGCTCTTTTTGTGTCCGTGGCAAGACGGCAGCGGGCTTTGATGCGAATTTTTCAAGGCAGGTGATGCTGCTATTCTCGTTGAGTATGGTGAGATGAAACTGGATTTCCACTTGCGAGCGCGTGTCCATGCGCTTGAGACGGAAGCTCGGAAGCGCAAGGTGGAAGGGGTGTGGTCTTTTGCGCCGTGCATCAGATCTATTATGGTAAGCGCACCCCGCGATCTCGCTCTCATCAATAGCTGGATTTTCTTTGCTAGTGTCATTTCGATCCAGCAATTGTCTCTCAAACCAATGTCCTCAATCTGTTGGTCGAGGTGGAAAAGTCGCTCCCAGATGCAATGGTCAATGTCGAATTCCCTGGAAGGAAGATCGTCTTTCCAATTGTCCTTGATGATCGATGGAGCCGCGAGGCTCTAGAAAGGTACATGAGCACCACTCGAAACAAGGCCGTGTATCTGCCAAGCAACATCGACTACCTCGCAAGGAATAAGGGCCTCCATGGCGGGGCGACGGAGGTGTTGGAGAAGCTCATGGACTCTAGCTGGGTAATTGGGGAGATGCGTACACGATTATGTTCTGACGCGTAGTCCCATTTAGCTCGTGTTTGGGGTCAGATTTTATTTGGCGTGTCCGTTCTTGGTACCGGTTAGTGGATGGATTCCATGTTCTTGGCGAGATGCGTGGTGATTAATTGTGTGATTAGGTCGATCCCCGGTGCCGTTTAGTCGGACAGAAGATGAATCCATCAAGGACTTACACCAAGCGTGAGTCTTCTTAGAGAAGCAAAGTTATTCAGGCTGAGGATCATCCCAAGGGCGCCGTCGGCATCGCAGGACCTGTCGCAGCCATTTATCCAGTCGTCTCCACGGGAGGGTACCAGCTTTTCGGAAGGACGCTGCCAGCGTGGCAAACTTGGGGAAGGGGTGCCGATTTCAGCCCAGAGCGCCCGTGGTTGCTCAGGCCGTTCGATCAGGTATGACCCATCTTCTCGAACCAACGAAGGACTTCCCATCTCACCCGGTGTCGACGGGCAAACAGGTTTCGTTTATGCCAGTTAGCGAGGACCGCTACTTGGAGGTTAGCTCATCATCTACGTTCACTCGAGACTCCCATCGACGACACTCCATTCCAGATAGAGCACGAGTTCAATGCTGGGCGATACAAGTTCGAGGTAACTACCAAATTGGCGCTGCTGCACCTTGGCCTTTGTTATGAATGGGTCTGACACGGACCCGTAAGATCGAACCGACGGTATTCTCTATGGCAACATATACGGGATTCATGAAGGCGGTCGCGAAGGAGGTCGCCGAGTTCACAGAGAGACGCGTGGAAGCCGCTGCTCGTGAGGGAGCAAGGTAAGACGTCGCCACCCTCGACTCGTGGCTGTCACCTCACGTAACTGCTTCTGCCCTTTGAAGGGAAAGTGTGCTCCTTCAGGAATGGTTGGTACAAACAGAAAACGTACACAAAGCGTCTGGCGGTGTAAACGACGGTGAGTCGTTTTCACTTTTGTATTACCGCCTGGCATTAACCGAACAGCAGAGGCCTCAAATGATGTCGACCAGTTCTCAGATTGTGAATGCATCTGCTCGTCCATGTCCGCCTCTGTCTGGAAGATCAAATGCCAGGTCGGACAGACCCTCCAGTTGGCGGACGATGTGATGATCGTGCTCGAGGCAATGAAGACGGAAATCAACGTGCCTGCCGGGGAGGACAATGTTGGGAAGGTGGTCAGGGGACTTGGGAGGGGGATTCGCGAGGGTGCAAGCGTGCAAGCGGGCGACCCACTAGTGTGGGTGTCCTAATTACGATTGTATAAATAGTCCGAGACGAGCTGCTAGTGAGCCCTTGGGAGTCGGGACGCGATCTGAGCCTTGGAGGTTGCAATCTGCATTTTTGTGTGTGTGCTCACCTCGAGAAATCGGCAGACCCGTCCCTGGTGTTTGAAGCCGATGCCAATTGAAATATTGAAGCTTGAAGTCGGGCCGGATCCCCGATATTTTTCCGAGAATGGACTGTGCCAAATTTCCATCACTGTCTTATGACGAACTTCACTGCACTCTTCAAGTTCGCCCCTTCGTATAAGTCATGGTTGTCGGACCAAAGCAATGCACGAAAGCTCTTCCTCGGACATGCCAGAGGTTTGATTCATGGAATGTGCCAACATATCCAACTCATCAATCCATTCCAGGTTCTTCGATCCGCTCTCGGAGGCATTTCACCGTCCTCGCTCTCGAAAGCTCCGCAGATGATACTTGTGCGGCCATCGTAACATCGTCGAGACAGATTCTTTCCAACGTGGTCATCAAGCAGCACGAATTGTACGTCTTTGCGTTTCCCCGCGCGTCTTCACCTCCTCACGCACACTCAGGCATGAAAATTTCGGCGGGATTCACCCCACGGTTGCCATAGAGGGCCACAAGCGCAATATGGTGAGAAATTCGCCATGTCCAACGCGACTACGTGCACTAACAGAGGTTCGACGTTCAACAACTTAGCCTATTGCTGTTCAACGAGCACTTCGCGAAGCAGGCACACCGATACACTCCGTCGATGGCATTGCTTTCACGAGGGGACCTGGTCAGTTCAAATAATTCGTATTTGTACTGTAGTAACTCATACGGATGTACTAGGCATTGGCGGTTGCCTCAGCGTTGAATCCAATGCTGCCAAGACACTTGCTGCAGCCCTAGGCTTAGCAAGCGCACGCACTCACACCATCTCTCACGTCGCCTCCGGAAGAGCGACCTGCGTTTCCGTTCCTGACATTATTGATATCTGGTGGCCACACCCTGTTCGTACTTGCAACATCTCATTCGTCGTTTCGGATCCTCGCCAACACCGTCGATGAAAGCGTCGGTCGCACGTATGACAAGGTGGCTCGGATGTTGAGGATGCCATGGGGCACACGAGGACCAGCTGCCGCCCTAGAGGAGTTTTGTCGCCAAGAAGCCACCGATCGAAGTGTCCTAGAGATCCCGCAGTTCTCTGTCCCTATGCCTGGTGAGCTGGCGTTTTCGTTCAGCGGTCTTCATTCTGCGGTGGAGAGGCATATATCTAGGTCCAATGCTCCCCTCACTGAAGCGTATCGACGCGCTCTCGGGCGCGCATTTCAGGATGGGGCAGCACGGCAACTTTCGGACAAGCTCATACAGTGCCATTCCATGCTGCGAAAAGAGGGAATTGATCTTCGACACGTGGTGGTGTTGCGAGTAACTTGTTTTTGCGGACCAGGTGTGCACATTTCTTTTTATTGCTTCACACGACGTATATTGACCGTGGTCCTGTAGGCTCCGGGGTGCACTAGACAAGTACACTCCTGAACAGAAGATATTATTAATCTACCCCCCAGTCGAACTTTGCACAGGTAGCTACGCAATGCCATTGCTCACCCTATAATCTAATATTCGTTATCAGATAATGCGGCAATGATCGGTTGGGCGTCTTTGCATAGATTCCTTGCTGGCGACTACGACGACTATTCGATCGAACTCCGATCTAAATGGACTATCGAGTCACTTTCGGATTGATATTGTTTCTAGTCCTCTTTTGCAGCCGCTCTCGCCACATCATAATCAAAACATTGATTCAGTGTCAGCCGGACTACAAAATGTGGTGCGGATATACTTGTGTGGAGGTGACCTCCAAAGCTTGCGGGAGCGATTTGTATGTGCAAAAACCAATAACGCTTGTAAGTTTCACGAGACGGAAAGCGAAACACGAGTGGGATGACGTACGAAGAGGTGATATGGGTTCAGTTACGGTTCCCTCGCTTGGACAAATGATCCCAAGCGACTATCCGCCTCGTCTTTCGATGACGACATCCACTATCTCGACGTGTCTACCAGGAAGACACTCTCGAAATGGCGCATTCACAGTAGCAAGAACCTAAATTGCATCACGCTAGCATGTAACGACAGCATCGTCGCAGCCTCTGCTGATTCGTCGTTCTCACTCTGGGACACCAAGACCTATCAACAAATTGGGACCGTCATAAACCACTTCGGCTATATCATTTCCCATGGCAATTTCTGCAAACCACGACATCAATGCAACTGGTGGACACGGGGTAATCACCCCTCGAAGTCTATACGAGATCCTGCCATCAGCCTACCGTCACTATGTGAGTACCAACGTTGCATAAAAGGCTCGTGTGAAACGACACCTGACCCCACTTTTCTAATTTATCAGACACGCTGGGAGCAAGAAGATGAAGGCCGTACGTATCCGAGATGCGGGTCAAGGTATGCCTTTCCAAGCCTTTTCAGCCGAATAACATCGTCGTGCCAATATCCATTCCTGTCAGCTACGAGCATAGTCAGACAATCTGATTTCGGTTCAGATTGGGGCAGGCACACCGTTGACGGAACTGACGGGCAGTGTACATACGGTCGACGCTCAATAGCCCCTTCCTCTTCAGAGCGACATTGAACAATTTAGTACATCATGACTATATGATGTCGAGATATGTCATTGTTTTCAATGTGTTCTCACCTGGGTACAAATTCAGTCAGGTTTCAAGTCTCGTGGTAAATCCGTTCATTTGTATGTTGACCGACCTGCACGGAGCGATAGATAACAGCCTAAGAACCCCATCCGCGGCGCTCGTTGCCCTTGGTCTTGCTTAGTCCGTCCTCAACATCCATCTTTCAACGCACTCCAAACGGCGCCAGCCACTGCGACTAATTCGATATGGCTAGCACTTGTACACAAGGTTCTGCATGTTCGCTGGGGCAATTTGCAATTGACGAAAGCCGGCCCATGAATGTGGTTATCATCGGTGCCGGTTTCAGCGGTATTGCGGCAGGTATCAGGTACGTCTGATACGATCAACTTGCAATTCGTATTGACATGGATCTGAATCCCAATAGGTTCCCCCAAAGGGTGAAAAATATCGATATGACCATTTATGAGAAAAATGCTGGTGTTGGAGGAACATGGTACTCCAACAGATACCCTGTTCGTTAATTCTTTTTCTGGCGCACTTAGTACTGCAGGTTGAGCTCATTTTCTCTTCGCCCAGGGTGTCTCTTGTGACGTGCCTTCCCATGCAGTACGCTGTCTTACTATTAATCTTGTGATCACTCTCGTCTATAATGACGACTTTTCAGTACCAATTCACGTTCGAGGTAAACGTAAGTAAATCACAAGTTCTCGTACGCACTCATATTGATGCACCCTAGCCTGAGTGGTCGTCGTTGTATTCATCCGGACCAGAGATTCGTGCATATTTGGAACGCGTGGTCGAAAAATACAGGCTCGCTCCCTACATCAAACTGAAACATGAACTCACTCATGCGCGATACGATGAGGCCGAGGGAAAGTGGCACCTGCGGATCCGTCGGCCAGGACCCAAACATTCGGACGAGAACCCGTCGTACGAGGATCTTGATCATATCGCAGATTTCGTTTTCTGTGGTGCAGGTTGCCTGAGCCGCTGGTCGTGGCCGGATATCGAGGGACTGCACGACTTTAGGGGTAAATTGATGCACTCGGCTGACTGGGATACAGACAATTGGAGAGAAGGCGTCAAGGACTGGAATGATAAAGCGGTGGGCATGATCGGCGTGGTACGTTTGTTCCCTCCCATTGTCCGTGATAGGTTTACAGACTTTACTGAATGCCATCTAGGGCTCATCGGCGATACAGATCATTCCAGCAATTCAGCCCTATGTCGGAAGACTGTACAGTTTCGTTCGCGGGAAGACTTGGGTGGTGCCTCCGGTTATCGCTGACAAGGTTTCCGAGATGACAGGACGTGATCCTGGTGTTTCTAGTAACTGTACGCCCTGACGAACTTGCACGTGGACACTCGCACTCACCTCCAGATGCAAGATATGTTCGATGAGAAAGACAAGGCCAAGTTCCGTGATGCAACATTTTACAAAGAATTTCATCATAGCTTGCACGTTGAGATCAATGTAAGTACCCAAGCTCAGGTTCCTTTGTGTCCGTTTACGTCAGGCTGAAATTTGCTAGTCTTCGCACAATTTAACCTTGCGGAACCCTGAGCGAGAGCTGTGTGACCGCGACACATTCACGGCTTACATGAAGCAACGATTAGCCAAGAAACCTTGGATAGCTGATCATAGTGAGTGTTCTCCTTTGTTGTTAATAGTCATGCTCGTTTGACTTGATTGTACCCCAGTCGTACCCAGTTTCCCTCCCGCGTGCCGCAGACTCACACCTGGTCCTGGGTTCCTAGAGGCTCTATGCGAAGACAACGTACGTGTTTCGAGAGACGCAGGTAGATGGTTGTTGAGAGCAATATCGCCAGGTTGATTTCGTCCCGAAGGACATTCGACGAATTACGCCTACCGGCGTTGAAACGGCGGATGGACAACACTACGAGCTTGACATTCTTATTTGTGCTACCGGTAAGATTTGACGTTTACGATGCAAGTGGAGGGCTGACGTTGATGACACTAAGGTTACGACACCAGTTACAAGTATTCCTTCCCTGTCGTCGGTCGATCTGGCCTGACGTTGGAGCGGGGACCGGAGGCAGACGAGGGCTGGCGCAGGCACTGCACAGCATTAGTCAGCATTAGTCAGCAGCCGCATACGAGGCGAGCGCACA
>JBBPNI010000369.1:0-24875 GCA_038091135.1 Leccinum fibrillosum | reverse complement strand
CTTTCCGGCGTGGGGAGACTGTTTGACTAGAGTCCAAAGAAGGGCGATGCACTGAAGGGTTTTACCGAGCCCCATCTCATCGGCCATGATACAACCGTACTGATTGTCCACCAACTTTCCCGTCGTGCATTTATACAGGAACTACGGATCCACACATGAGCGTCAGCAAAGCATATACGATAAACAATCACCTTGACACCCTCGATTTGATGGGGACGAAGTACTTTGCAAAGACGGGGATCGATGACGACGGGTACCTTGGGGATTGCCTCTTTCTTGTCTTTGCCTTCGCCCAAGAGCGCGCGGAGACTCTTGTGAGGATTGTACATTCCGGCCGTCTTTTCTTGTGCCTCCTTGATTGCGCGTTCCTTAGCTTCCTCCTTCTCCCTGGCCTTCTTTTCCTCGTCAGTCTCTCGGTCGTCTATGGTCGGATCGTATAATACGATCGCGTGGTCCTCCATCGGGTCGTGTAATGGCCGTGGAAGGATCTTTGCCTGTGGACGTATACCGAGAGAAACGCCCGTCGGGACGAGGGGGACAACTTGCCCACTCTTGTTGGTCATGGTCGGCATCGAGAACCTGCGGACCGACATCATCTCGAAAGGCTTTGGCTTGTACACGGGAAACGTCTTTATGGCAGCCTTGAGCTCCTCCTCGTTGAACGTGCCATCCCTGTCCTTGTCCTTTTTCTTTTTCTTCTTCCTCGCATCGTCCGAGTCGGAGTCGTTCTCGTCCCCCTGAGCCTCTTTGTAAGAGACGCGTTTGCGTTTACGGGCCGGCTGCACGCGTTCGTTGGATACTAGGACTGTTGGGGGCTTGAATGGCTTGTAGACGCGGGTGCTTTCTTGGAGACGGTCCACGACGCGCCCGTCCGTCGTTGTCGGTGTACGTCTGAGCATGAATGCTGTGCGGACACAAGACTGAGAATTACTTGTACGCGCGACGCGTAAAATCAACACGTGACCAGCTATCAACACTACTCTCATGAGCGACGAGGCGCTTCCGATGTGGAGACCATCTCCTTCGCCGGAGGAGTCCTGGAGCGACGCATCAGGTGCTAACGAGGACGGAGAGTGGCCCGTAAAGGCCATCGTAGGCGAAGAGATACGCCTCGACGGCACACCAAGGTAAGGCGCGCTATAACCGCGATCGACCACACCCATCTCAGCGCGCCTTCACAGATACGAAGTACGTCCTCACCCATCACCCGACTCTCGTGCCCCATTTACCTGCTTACCACGATGTGTAGGTGAGGTGGGAGAACTGGCACCGTAAAGGCGATGACTCGAACACGACTTGGCAAACGGACGACTTTTCAAAGACGATCCTCTTGCCATGGAAGCGAACACAGAAACGCCAACGTACACACAATGCAAGTCTCTCCTTCGACATGAAAGTGCCATGGCCGGACGATGCCATTCACAAGCGCCTCACCGAGCACCGCCAACAGGCATACGACGAGAAGCTAGAGAGGAGGCGTCGCGCAGGTCCGGTACGAACCAACGATTGGGACGCAGAAATCGAAAGCGCATATAGGAAACTGCAAGAACCCGAGAGGGGCGAATCGAGCTCGAAACTCAGAATGAGGCGAAGCATTCAAGCTTCCACACCAGGGTCATTCTCTGGCGCGCCTGTTCAATTGACACCTTCGCGCTTGAGCAAGGGAACATCATCTCCGACATTGACTGTTACCTCGCGTGATCTGTCTGTCTCTGCTGCACCTGCATCTAATAGGCACCGTGGTCGACCCCAGATTGGTAGCCCGTCCACCTCATCACCCAGATCATCTGCGACCTCATCTTCGGCAATTTCGCGCAAAGGAAAGAAGGCAATGACTCCTAGTTCTGCTGGGTCTTCCAAGGAGCTTGAAATTGCACAGGCTATACTCCCTTCTGTCGTTATCTCTCAACCGACATTGTAAATACACTGCTCACGCGTGTGGTATTCAATCTAACTCTGCGTGTTAGGCGAGGGCGTATCTCATCTGCATGGAACAAGGCGGCAAGAGAAGCCGGGGCTGCGATGGTCCGCATATGTCCCGATATCGTTGATGAGGACGTTCCACGTAACCTCCGCAAGTTTCGATACATGGAAAAAGGTTACGTTTTCAGGTATGTCCATTTCTTATCGGTGTATAGCGTATTCAGATCATGCAGCCACCATGAACTGGAAGTGATTTTCAAAGTATCTCGTGGCGTATTCACGATGTGTGATTGCATGACTTGCTCAAGCGATTCGGCTTGCCCTTGCCGAGACTTGGCCAATGTTTATGACCTAAGGGATGATGCTAGCATCTCTGCCTACTCAAAGGTAAATTTATTGACTCGTCCGGAAGTACAGCTGAAAGAAATGTGTAGGGTCTGTTCACATTTGAAGTCCCGCGAGGTGTGGATGTCATCGAATGCAACAAGGTTCGGTATAACACGTTTATGCTTTTTGTTGCTGAAATGTTTCAATGATGGATAGTACTGCGGGTGCGATAACGAATGCGGAAACCGTGTCGTCCAACGTCCTCGCAATATCGGCCTTGAAATTTTTGACACGAAACGATGTGGGTGGGGCGTACGTGCCTTGGAGGATATCCCCCGGGGAAAGGTTCTCGGGACTTACGCAGGGTGACATTGTCTATTATTGGCTTTGCGGAACCGTTGCTAATGGTATTTGCACAGGACGCTGATGTGAGTACTACCCATGTCCCCACACCCGTGGGCTCAGGCTGAACGACACCAGCTTGCGGGATGACGTGAACGAATTACCCGAGGAACATCATGGGTATCTCTTTGACCTCGATAGTACCGAGGTCACAAACTCGGAGAACCTGGGTGGGAAATACACCGTGGACTGTTACGAGTGTGGTGAGTATTCTGTGATATGATCGTGGTCATGAATTGACTTTGGCCAGGTAATTGGACGCGATTCATCAAGTGGGTGTTTATCTTGCCTGCCGTCGTGCCTTACTGAAACGTTTCCGATAGCCATTCGTGTAATCCAAACATGCAGGTCTTTTGTGCGGTATATGACACAATCCCCTACGTAAGCTGGGCCGTGGCGATGGCGGCCGATCGCTGACATTTAATCGCAGGTGAATATGCCGTACGTAGCATTCGTAGCAGCCACCGATATCCCGGCTGGCAGGGAACTGACGATTGACTATCATCCGTACGCTGAGGAAGATAGGAAAGGGAAGGGACCAGCGAAGGGAGAGGAGTGTGCGTGCGGTTCGATCATGTGTCGGGGTTGGTTCAGGACATGAGCCTGTCCTGAGAAGCATTACGTTAATCGAATCGACAATCGTTGTCGACACGCGTGAGCTTATCTTGGCGTAGTCGCACGACCTCATATGAACGTCGTCTTCCAAAAAATTTGGCCCCGTTGAGCTATTCAGATGAAAACGAGGAGATAGTTCAAGTTCCCGGGTGCCGTGTGGTGGTAGCAGAATCGCAGTGACAGCCGAAAGGGGAGCGAAGAAATGAAATGCAGTGAACTGTGTGAACAACCTGAAAGTACTAAAGTCTGTCTAAGTTATCTGCCAAGTCCTCACCCCGTCCTGCACGGCTTCACTCTCTCTCAACCAACACTCTGCAATGGTCCTCGTCGAATCTTTCAGTGAGCTCCTTGGATATACATCCATGGCTTGTTGGTTGGGAGCACAATTTCCGTGAGTTATCATTGCGCCATTTGACTTGCTCAAGGCGCCATCTGACTCGCCCGATACGCGCAAGCCAAATCATGGAGAACATAAAGCAGCAATCTTGCGAAGGTCTTGCGCTACCCTTCTTGTTCAATTGGATGCTCGGTACGCCATCATTGCGCCATCGTTGGCAGTTCGATCCCGGAACCGAGTATTGACCTGTACCCGCAGGAGACGCTTCCAATCTCGTTGGTTGCCTCCTTACGCATCAGTTACCCTTCCAGGTGTGCTTGGTCCTCCCCGAACCTCCTCATCGATGCTAATCATTAAAACAGACGTATATCGCGACGTACTTTTGCTTTGTAGATTGCTGTCTGCTCTATCAGTACTTTTACTTCGGCGGTGGCCCCAAGGCTCTCCCAACCACCCGCCCACGTGCGCGTTCCCGCACAGCGTCCTCCGCTCGTCGCCCACTTCTCGATGCATCCAACTATCGTACCCTGTCTAACACGGTATGTCACGTCGCCGCGGCAACCCCGCATGCCGATACCCATCCGGAACACCGTCGTTCGAAGAAACTCAACGCCGAGATGTTGACGGACGACCACCCCGCAGTCACACGCGCGTGCGAAGAACCCCAGGACGAAGCCAGCGATGCAGTTCTCTCCGCCCTTTCTGGGAGCGCGTACTCCGACAGCGTGCGGTGGAAGAGGGTGTCTTGGAGCCAGGAGAGGACGGAACAGCCGTCTGGTGGCTCTGCTATACGTCATATTGCTCCCGTCGTGCCGGGGACGCTTCGTCACTTGTCCTCTTCTGCCACTGCGCTGCTTGCGAGTAGAGGGAGGCCTTTGCGTCGCGAAGAGGAAGCTGAGGATGATGTGGTCGATGAGGAGAGGAGGAACGCTTCCAGAGCTAGTCGGAGGAGTGTCGGAATGGTTCTGTTGGGCGTGGGCATGATCTTCGGCGTCGGAAGATACGCTGGCGTTGCACAACCCATTGCCGGAAGAGGCATGAAGACCGGAGAAGTGCTTGTTCCAACCTCCAATTTATATCATTCGCTGGCAACTGGATTGCCCGCCGTGGACAATCTTCCCGACCACCTTGCGGGCTCGTCCCCCTCCTTTGTCGAGGTGGAGTTACCCTCGTTCGTGAACGACACCGGGTTTAGCCAACAGCAACAGTCCGACGAAGACGCGTCTTACGATCGCGTTATAGGGCGTATATTTGCATGGCTTTGCACCACCCTCTATTTAACATCACGATTACCGCAAATATGGAAGAACGTGAGTTTCACATGTCGTGCAAGGTCATTCGCAATGATACTGACGGTGTTTCTAGCACGTCAGGAAGTCGGTAGAGGTACGGGGAACGTTTCCTTGGCTCAGGATTACTGATTCTGATGTGCGTCTCGGCAGGGCCTCTCAATCTATCTCTTCATCTTTGCGTTCCTCGGTAACTTCTTCTACGTGCTGTCGATCATCACGTCGCCTCAAGCTAATCTCCCACCGCCGGCGTCTACTGAATTTTACCGAGAGAGTATTCCGTGAGTAGTCGCTAACCGAACTCATTTCTTCCCTCGCTCACACCCATTTTCTTTGATCAGGTACATCCTGGGCAGCGGTGGGACCTTTGTTTTCGATATCACCATTGTAGCCCAGTCGCTTGTCTACAAAGGCAAGCGCCCGCGAAGGATGAGTTTTATCCGGAGTCGAGGCAACTCTCTTGTACGCAGCGGGGCCCATGCAGAAGAGACAGCGGGGTTGTTGCGTGGGGATGCGCTTGCGGCTGCGCGTGCGCATTCTGATTGGGTACACACGGACGGTGTTGCGGTGACGAGTTCGCAGAACCGGAGTTGATGTGAGTGAGCGTGGAGTGGTGGCACTAGATCGTGGGGGTGGATGGATGGATTGTAATATATGTACTGTGTCATATACCGGACACTATATCATTCGAGGAGCACGTGGCCCCCCTCTTTGGTGACTTATCCCATTACCCACCGACCTGACGATGCCCACAGTCTCGACGAGCAAAGGGAAACTTTCTGGCAATGGCACCGCCGACACACCGGGCAACCAATCTCTCGCCGAACCAAACCCTGATTATCTCGTACGACCAAGTTTGTCTTTGTTCTCTGCGTGTGATTGATTGCCCTACGCACAGCGTAATTTCGTCCTCAACTACCTGTGTCACAACTGCTACCTCAAAACCGCAGAGGCTTTCACAAAGGACAGCGTCGTCCGCCAGCTCGACGAGGACGGTGACGAGATCGACGACAGCGCAAGTGAGGGGATGGGAGATGGGCTAGACGCCACTAGTTCTCTCGGGTCCTTGACGGACCTGAGCGACGAGATGGTCAGGCACATACTCCTCAGACAATGTACGTCCCTGCGTCGACCTCCCCCACGCTCGTTTCCCAGACCATTCACCTTTTTCCCCCCTTCTTTGTGAAAAAAGGTATTCAATTCGAGATCCTGTCTGGAAACGTCCACGAGGCGATCGACCTCTTGAACCGGCACTTTCCTCGCGTACTCGCCGGGGACGGTAGCGGTGAGATGGAAGTCGCGGACGAGAACGCTGCTGATCCGTCGAGACTCGAGTACGTCGCGGAGACCGTGAACCCGGTACACCTGTCCCTCAACCTCCGCATCCTTGCGTTCATCGAGGCGTGTCGCACCGTGCCGCTCATGTACCCCGGGCCCCTGCCGAGCGAAAGGGGGAGCGGGGGTACGAGGTCTCCAGCCTCCTCCCCAGACTCTGACTCAGACGTCGTAATGGTCGTGGCCCCGTCGCTGTCTGTCGCGAAGCCCGATACGAGGGAGGAAGAGAGTCATCAGGCGGAGCTGTTGATATGCGTGCAGAAGCTATACGCGACGGTTAACGCTCTCGACAAGTCGGAGGATCGCGCGATATATCTCAAGGAGCTGTCCAACGTCGGAGGGCTCTTGGCTTACACGGTCCCGGAGAACAGTCCGATGGCCAAGTATTTACATCAAGAGCGACGTGATCGCGTTGCGGAGCAGATAAATAGTGCTATCCTGCGTGCGTGTCGTTTAATTGTTGTAGACGAGTTCTTTGACCGACGTGGGCTCTAATGGCAGATCATACACACATGCCGTCCGTCTCGTACCTGGAACGCGCGGTCCGGTATACGCACTGCTTGTGGGCCATGCTACACGAGTTGCGGGCCAAAGTCCCCGCCGCTCACCGACCGCGCGGGGTTTCGCTCCCTCTCGGCACGGGCTCGCAGCCCGACAAGGAGACATTTTATGAGGTAGGCTTTCCTTGCCTGCTTGTCCAACAGTTACTTACTGCTTCATGTCGCCTTGACAGGCTCGACCGTTTGACCTGCAACTCTTATTGAACACAAGGACATGACACCGTCGTCTCGCTGTCTTTGTCTTGCTTTTTTTTTTGTTGACACGCTAGTTTCTCGTCACACCTTGCAATTTTGACCGATTGTCGTCCCTACCATCACACTCAACATTAGCATCGTCCACGTCGTACATTCCGTATTCTGGATATAGTTGTTACATTACTCATGTTCGTAAAAGCATCACTCGTGCATTCATACCCACTGGGTTCCGTCCGAGTTGGATAGTGCAGACGTCTCGACGTACATGCTACTTATGAGCTATTGAATGACCCTGAGGTCTTCCCACCGGCCTCTGTTCAGCTCCGTCAGCACCTTGGGCGTTACGGGACACCGCCGCAGCCCAACGACCTCCAGCCTCCTCAGTCTACCCCATTTGATCTCGTCCTCGAGCATCTGTGCGCTCAGCCAGGCGTTGTAGGACAGGTCCAGGAAGACGAGGAGCGGGCAGATCGTCGGCAGCCGTTGGAGTGGGATACGGTGGGGCATGCTGAGGAGCGCAAGGTGGGTGATCGTCGGCGGGAAGGCGAGTAGGGTCGCGGCGCTCAGCGGGCCCGAGAGGACGGCAAGCGAGCGCAGCTCGCTGGGTTCGCTGTCCTGTATTTGTACTGTGTCCCATGCGTCGTCGTCGTTCACCGCATCCCCGTCCGCTGAATCTGTGCGACTCCGAGTCAGATCCACTGGCCCGAGTGGATCGGAATCGCAGTACCCATCATCATCATCGTCATCATCATCGTGATGCCCACGCCTCTGGTGGAAGAAACTTGGGCGGAGAACGTTGCCTGGCCCGACGACGACGAGCTCCGCGTCGACGTGCGTAGCGCCCTGCCGGAGCGCGTCAAGCTCGGTCTGGGAGAGCGGTACGTGGACCGCGGCGTGGCGCATGAGGGCGCGGCGGAGGTGCGGTGGGAGGTGGGGCGCGAGGTCGACAAGGTCTGTGCGGACGAGCTGGAGGCAGAGGAGGGTGGTCAGCGATGGGATCGGGGCCGTCGGGTCAGCGTGGATCAGGATGGAGTTAGGGCGGGGATTGGGATCAGGATAGATCGAGCGTGAGACGTCGGCGGAGAACAGGAGTGAGAGGGCGCGTTGGCGCCATGCGGGGGAGTTAGTACTGACGTCTGCATCGTCGACGGTCGACGGTGAGCGGGATGAAGATGGGCCCGATGACACGGGCGATCGCCAGCTCTTGGGCGGGCTCGGTCCGGGCACCCGGGAGCGCACAGACCCAGTGGCCGGCGATGGCGATGGATAGATGAGGTCGACGGGCAGCGTCGGTCCATTGTACGTACGGGACGAGAGCGAGCTGCTCGACACTGCACGCTTTCCCTGCACGTTCTGCGCGTGTCTAAAGTGCTCGCCTCTGCGTGTGATGTATTCAATTGTGATCGAGCAGCGAACCGGGAAATTGCCAACCTAAGGTTCTGCAGGATGTTGTTGACCTGTCGCACTGGGGCATCCTCTGAGCCATGAAAAGGTCGCGCGGTCATACGTGTCAAGCCGTGAATGAGTCAGTCTATACGGGGAGCATCGTGGGTGCTCAAGCAACGAGGTCGGAAATGAAATATTCATACTCGTTTTTGGCATAGGGTGTATACACGGATGTGAATTCATGCCAGGCATACCCTCATACAGAACAACAACCTCCACTACACGGCGTGGCTCCCTGGGCCCCAGTGCCCAGTGCCCAGTGCCCAATACCCAACAACCCAAGGCAGCACGCTTAGTTCATTTGCCGGATGAGCTTGTTGATGTTGGACTCCCGGTTACCAAAGTCACCACCCTGTACGAAGTGCTTGAATTTCCTCGTCCTCCAGCCACCAGTGGGGTTCGAGAGCTTGAAAGGCCAAAGGAAGTTGGTGGCCTACCGATTGACGGATGAGAAATAAAACGTCAATTCACAAGCCAACAGACTGACCTGCTTGAAGTTTGGTCCAGCAGTGGCAACTTCGTGCACAAGGTCCTCCATACAGAGGATGTCGAATTTGCCGAGCCTTCCTTCGATAATGGAGTTGTTGGTGAGGGGAATGCGTTGCCTGTTGACCTTGCCGTATCCACGCTTGTAGATCAATTCTCGGATCGACTTGAGGTTAGGCTCGCTGAGGATTCCATCAACAAAAGCCACTCGAGGGCATCCAAACAACCAACCCGTAAGCGACATAAGGCTCGATCAACCGCAGCATTTGGAGCGTAGCCTTGGTAACCTTGACAAACACGCCATTGTTGATCTGGAGTAGACGAAATAGCTGAAGGATTTTGCGAGGCTTGGGAGCGATTTCGTTGATACCGCGGATACGAATGACAAAGTAGACTTTGGGTTCGGCAGGGACGTAGAAGTCGCCGGACGCGCGCGCTGCCCTCTTTAGCCGTATCTCCTCCTGCTCCTTTGTGAGATACTCTTTCACGTAAGACTCGGCCCGCTTGAAGATGACTTTGCGTTTTGCGTGTGCTACCTGCACGAAAAGTGTTAGTTAAACCGTGCATATGCGCAGTTGGCGAGTTGAAATTAAAAAGTCAGTCCCGAAAGATGGTTGATTCGAGGCAGCATCGTAGAATGAACGACTAGCCATCGTTGTAGATGATATGCATCATAAAGAGGAAAAGGTGGTATCTTTGGATCCCTTGCACGTACCTTGCGCGCAGCAGTAGCAGCAGCAAGGCGCTCTTCTCGAGCCTTTTCGGTTTGCTTGCGCTTTTTGAGAAGGGTCTCCGGAACTTCGATGTCCTGCGATGGTTTAGATCACGTCTGACAAAAATACATTCCTCACTGACCGCGACCGACGGTACGCTTTGGATATAAATGTCAGCCCATCTGTAATCATTGCAGACGTGCGGGTACTCACGTTGTTGAGGGAGCCATTGGGGAGTCTTGAGGTAGGTGGACAACGGCTGGCAGAGATGTGGTGGCTGAAAACTATACATTCATTACCTCATTACCTCCCACGGTCACTCATTCGACCCGTTTTGGGCATATTCTGAACATATGCGCCGCTTCGCCCTGCAACTTGCAGTTAAGAAGGGCAAGCTTCACATGGTAAGATCAATCAATAGGCACATCTTCAAAAACAGGAATGCGCGGACAAGAATACAATCAATACGGAGCATGTTGAGACCGGTGCTCGCTGATCAGGCGGACCAGGTCCCTTAGTGCATGCTGTAATTGTGTTGTAAACACAGGGACGGAGTGCGCCGCCCACCTAATATACTCGCCATCACAACCTCCCTTTCATTCTGCGCCTCACATGTTGCACTGGTCGTCACTTGCGGTTCTTGTCGCTGGGTTGCTGTCGGTCGGTCCTGCAGGCATTCACGCTCAGAACACGACCGTTGTTTGTCTACCCTCGTTTGGATGGGTACGCCTCTTTTTCCGTTGCCTCGTTCACCCTCACCGGCCTCAATGGCTAGATGACCAACAGCAAGAGCCAAAACCCTTGTCTTGTCGCTGCATATCTAAGCGCCTCGTGCACCGGCGGCCGTACGTTCTCTCTTATCCTGCTAGGCTCATTCAGCGTTCTCACGTTCGACAAGAATTCACTGTTACACCCCTCGGAGTCGGCACACAGTACTTAGGCCCGTATGCAAACGAAGCGGATCAGTGTCAGTGCAGTTCCGTCGTGTATAGCATGGCAAGCGCTTGTGGTCTCTGCCAGAACAGTACAATCATCAGGTAATTTGAACCTCACCCAAAGCGCCTTGCGCACGCCCTCACTTTTCATCGTTAGTTGGAATAGTTGGACCTTCAATTGCACGTCAGTCTATTTAGGGTATGTTATCACCTACTATGTACACTTTGTCAAATTGACTGTTTCAACAGCTTCCCCCTTGGTATACCGGTTGGCACGGCGGTGCCACAATGGGCGTATCAAAACGTGGTATGCACAACTTGCGCATCGGGCATGCTGGCACCGTACTGAGTATTCTTCTTCAGATAAACGGAGGCTTCAATGTCACGCTGGCTGAGTCTGTCGGTGGTGAGTTGCATTCCCATAGCCACTGCATGCACCACTCATCAGGTCTCTCAGATAATCCCGAGGCGACTGCAAGTGTCCCTCAATCCACCACTTCTCCCGTTTCAAAGACAACTTCCCCTTTACCTGTTTCGACTTCGCCTTCAATCTTACCCGCGGGCTCATCATCTTCCAACACAAACGTCGGAGCGATTGCTGGAGGTGTGGTCGGAGGAGTTGTAGGAGTTGCACTGATCGCCGCGGTCGTTGTCTTTATCATTCTGAGGAAACGGCGTTCTAAAATCCCGCCATCGGCGCAGTTTGCCGGTCACCTACCGCCTTCCAATGGTTATGCACCTCAGCCTGTTCCTCCCGTCTTTCTATATTCTCCACAAATGACACAACCTAAGCTCTATGTAGGTGGCGAAAGTTCTTTCGAGATTTTGATGTCTGACGGCACTTTCAGGACCCGTCTGATCCCAGTACATTCCCAGTTTCTCAGCCCCCGCCCTCTACCATGAATGGATCAACAGCCAATGTCCCGACTTCGTTTGTCACTTATTCCTCCAATATTCCTTCCTTACGTCCCGGTACTGCCGGCACTTACACTGGCGTGCCGGAGATTTGAGGGCAGTGACATTGCCTACTTTTGGGAAGTCATTTGACCTGTTTTCATCCCGAACAAATTCCACGCCATCTCGATCGAAACCTTATGTATCCTGCTTTATTCTGGGACCCGATCTTCTTGGCCTATTGAAACTTTTGCTTTTGTCATAAGGATGAACAGGAAATTCTGTAATCCCCTAGGGGGGAGGGTTTTACAGCACTCGACTGGCGCCTGAAAGTTGTTAAAACATGAAAGCTGTTTATGAACAGACTTTAGGGCAGGCTTGAGCAAGGCTGGTCCTCCGCTCATTGAATGCTTCCGCCAATATCATGATTCTCGATATTTCGAGTATCACGGGTAGACTGCTCTGGCGACACAAGGTACGTTGACTGATTGGATTCAAGACAGCTGTTCGTCTACCCGGGGGTTCTGAGACCCAGACAGCTTGGCCAGAGAACATCTTCCATCATATCAGCGACTCGGCAGCGACCCTCGACCGATTCACGCCAGGAAGCTACCAACAGCTCAACTGTGGTGGCGGTGGAGCAGGACCACGTACAGGAACCTTGCAGAGCACGGTCACCTTCACGAGAGTTGAGGCCTTGAGAGGCCTATACATAACTTTGCTACATAACACGTTCAGCGACCCACCGCACGTGTTCGGATTGTTATCATTTTTGCCCAGTCACTTCGCTGATAGCTAGCACCGAAAATGAGACACTACATCCTTGTCTAGAGAGCTGAATACAGCCGAATTCGTCTTCCGATATCCAAAAAACCGACAACGCAGGACTATTGGAGATCGACTATCCGCACGCTTCCCATCAATTGCTCCAACGCCGTCTCTGCCCGGATCTGAACATTGATAAAACTGTCCGTCGCGACACGTTTATACAGCACGCGCCCCTCAGAAGCAAGTAACAGCGCACCGAACGGCTGCTTCAGTCGAACGACCAGCCGTAATGCACGCATGGCTAGATCAAACTGAGGAGCCCCACCAAAGAAATCCTTGTCCAGAAGGGGACTGATCCAGGGGTGAACGAGCATCAAGCCGTGCATTCCGACCAAGTCGTCGTTGGTCTCGATGCGTATGTCACCGATGACGGGAGTAGTGGCATGATAAACATGAACGATCGAGTCCGATCCAGGTTTCGCTGTCATAGCAGTGAGGGATGTCAAGGAGAAAACAAATCCAGGAAGGCGGAGTCGACCAGTCATGATCGAAAGAGGGGGAAGGTCGTGCAGCCGCTCGTACAACCGAACGGCGAGCAAGGGGTCAGGCAAGGATGATTGCAAGGCCATGGTCATTCTGTCCATCTCGGCGGTCTCGATCGATTGCGGAACGTGAGGGGGCTCAATCTGGTCATAGACAGAGAGGTTGGCAGGGAGGTAGCTATTGGCACTGCTACTCGAGTCTCCGGCTTGGGTCCAGAAGAGAAGTGTGACGTTATCCGACTGGGTCAAGATGTACTCCAGAAGACGACGGACTGCTCGCGTGCCCTCGCCATATATGACCGGGAGTGAGACATCAAAGATACCGAACAGACAATATGCGATATCTTCTACCCGCGTCGTCTCGCGACTCGAAGCCAAGTACAACTTCTCACGCACCCTGGTCAGGCCTGGCTGAAGTGTTGCGAGGGCGTGAGTAGCGAAATTGGTTGCCTGTTCCATCTCGGAGAGGATCATGGGTGATTCCTTGTGATTGAACATGTCGAGATCAAGGTATGGCTTCCAATCTTCCGTATAGAATTGCACGACCTTCGATGCGACGTACTCTTGGTATGTCCATCCACGAGTGTTCCAGATGCATTTCCACAAAAGGCCCTTTTTTTGCGATTTGGAGTGAACACCGAGAAGATGGACGATCGTGAGCACCGCGCGAGAATACCACTGAAACATGGCAACAACTGATTCTTGCTGAACTCCCCTGTCGCTCTGGTTGACACAGCACGTATCACTCCATGCCCACCGGTAGCGCCGAGACTGCACGAGCTTGCAAAAGTTGATGAGTTTGTTGTTCGCGGGGGATGCAGGGAGTCCATAGATTAGGGTATTCTCGACCGTCTGAAACGATGGCTCGTGTGGCTGCCACCTGTGTGAGAACATCACATATTCATAGAACTTCTCCACCTCCCGCTGGATGCGCGCATGGTCGAGCCGATCACGGATAATCATGGAAGACCGCAACTGATTGAACATGGAGCACTCCTCGAAAGCTGCCTGTTGCATTGGCTTATCATAGAGACGACCAGTGGTGGTGTCGATGAGGACATGGGGAATGACACGGGTTGTCTGTTCGACGACTTTTCGGATCAGTGGAGTCGAGTCGAGATAACAACGCCGCATGTCTATCGCCACAAAATCAGCTTGTCTGCGCAACATTGATGAGAACGACTCACGCTGAACTTCTGGGTCAGGTGATTTCTCCATCCTCAACAGCATTGTCTCGAATGCGTCGAATGCCTCCTTGTAACGCCCCAGGCTATGTAATACTGCATGTTTCCTTTTGTATCCCTCGTAGTTCGGTGGGTCGCTTTCAGTCATCTGATTGTGCAGTTAGCGCCGTCAGCTCGGCATGCCACGCGGATCAATATACCTCGGTGGCGTTCATCAGTTGATCCTCCAACAGTCCTACTCGCGCCTTGCAACTTTTCAGTATGATGTCGCTGATATTCGCTGGGTCAAGTAAGAGTGCGATCGAGTAGGATCCGATGGCCGCATCATGCTTCTTTGCACCCATTGCTGTATCACCCTCTGTTTCCAGTTTTTCGCTACAACGTTGTCGAAAATCTGGAGAGATCTTCAAATGAGTCTCCGAGTGACAAAAGGGATTACCCACCGAGTTCCTGCTGCCGTCGCTCATCGAGGGTGCTTGTCTCCTCTGATACCTCATTTTTCATCGTTTGGAAACATTCGACCGCCTCTATGAGACGATTGTCGCCTTCGAGAATATTACAGATCGCCAGATAAACACGAAACATGGGAAGCTTGAACTGAATGAAACGAGAATTATCATGTAATTCTCAAAGACCAAATTAACCATACCTTTTTCACGGAACCCAATGCCTCACTCGCTGAGCGACGAATGAGCACTATTCTCGCCCATCCCATCAGCACGCCTTCCGGAGGCGAGGGAGTGAGCAACAAGATAGTGGAGTAAGCTGAAAGAGCCTTGTCATGTTTATTGGAACTTGATGCCTCATCTCCGATCTCCTGAAGTCTTGATACACAGCGGTGTGTGAATTCTGAGGGTAGGGAATGAATCTACAATTCTAGGACAAGACGTACAAGCTCACCTTTCAGCCAATCGACGACTGGTTCATTACACCACAGATCCTCGGTCATGACATTCACAATATGCCGTGCAGCATCATATATGCGACCGTTGGCGAACAATGTTTCGCACTCATGTTTCTTGTCGTATAAACGGAGTGCACATTTGCATGTAGCGAATTGGTTACCGAATTCTTGGATGGTAAGCTCCAGCTGATTTATTTTTTGCGCAATGAATACTGAAAACGAGTCAGACAAACGCCAGTCAGGATGGTTCAGAATGCACCTGGGCTCTGTTCGGGTATAACAACGTCAGCACGTAATGCCTTGATGGTCTGGGTTAGTCGACCGAGTGAGCCTTGAGATGCTACAAGCACATTGCGGAGTTCCTTGTCCGATTCATCGAGGTGAGTGATTTTGCGATCTAATAAACTGTTAACGACGTGGGTTTGAAGGCGGAGAGACGTACTTGAAGATTCATTCTGTGCACGAAGAGACTTGATCATTTCTTTGAGGCCTGTCTTTTCCTCGTTGGATGTAGCAAGCTGGTTACGTAGTTCTTGAACAGTCGCCATATCATCCTCTGGTGGAAACGAATATCAGCGCAGCAGAGTCATATAACTAATAAACGTACTTTGATGGGAGTCTCGTGCGCGTAGGGACTGGACCGTGTCTTCGAGATCATTTTTTTCAACCTTCAAGCACCGTATCTCTTGCTCCAAGCGCACCTGGAGCAATCAAAAACATATTGATAAGGACGTGATCTTGCACGAGCAGCGTTACTCACATTATCGCGGTAGGCTGAGGGCAGGATGTCATAAAGATTCCGCAGCGTGATGTTGTTGTCTCCAGCGGTCGCAATGTCATAGCTTGGCGAGATGGCCATGGACTGGATGTAGTAGGAGTGGTGGATGATGTTCCCAATTTGTTGATGTGTCTTGGTGTCCCAGAGTGAGACCAAGGAATTAGCAGAGGCTGCGATGACCGTGTCGTTGCATGCCAATGCGATACACCTTGGTTTGTTGTCGCTGTGAATGCGCCATTTTGCGAGCGTTTCTTTGGTGGACACGTCGAGACAATGAATGTTGCCGTCTCTGGACAAGGCAAAGAGGCGGTTGGAGTCGCTGGCCCAGGCGAGGGATCCGCTCAAAGCAGCAGAGATTGAAAAGTCTGCGAGGATGTCACTGCCGTCGTAGATCTGAACAGAGTGATTCCACGTTGCAATAGCGATGTGTCGTCCGTTGGGAGAGAACTTTCCTGCAGTCACAAAGTGGTCGTGTTCAAATGGACCTTGGAGTCGCTGGCCATCGGAAAACGACCAGACACTGAACGTCGTGTCACGTGATCCTGTCGCGATTTTCGTCCCATCTGGTGAAACGTCCACCGCATGCACCCAATCCTTGTGTGCTTTGAACCTGACCAACTTCTCGTGGCTTGTCGAATCCAAGACGATCACTCGACCACTCTGCGTCCCACACACGATCCACCTGCCATCTTGTGTGACTGCCAGGTTCCCAATAGCACTCCCAACGTCCATTGGCTCCCCCACCTCCTTACCATCCTCCACTCGCCATTGTCGAATTTTCTTCTCGTATCCACCACTCACGACATGCTTCCCATCAGCAAGAAAAGCGACCGAACACATCTCATATTGAGCAACGATTTCGATCGGATTCGCGTCAGTTGCGACATTGGAGGTGGAGCTTTTCGCATTCGATTCATGAGCATCCACCGGTACCTCTCTATCGTTGGTCGCCGATGTTTGCACCTGCTGACCACCGTCCGAGGGAAGTGGGCTGTCCGGCTCTGTTGCTCTCATCAGCGCCGTTCTCGATGATCTTGCCAACGTACTACTCACCATTCCTCTTTCTTAAGCGCAACTTGGAAAACATACTGGGTCAGGTTCAAAGAGAATGCCTGGTCGTTCACTCACAGCATGCCCTTTTCGCCTGGCATACACGTGATCCACTCTCACTGTCCTGTGCCCTGGGCGCTCGCTTTCATTGTTATCTCGCTCGCCTTTATGTGTGCATAACATCGCTATCGCGGTATCTAATCAAGATACCGGCCACCTATCAGTCGAGGATTCTGAGGACAGTTTCTTTCATCTCGTTTCGACATTTTCATCAGATCTTCTCCATGAAGCCATGCTTCGGCGTCACTATCTGATTGATGTTTCGCAGAACAGTGGCCTAGCAACGTGATTTCAGACCAACTTTGACTGCCGCAAATCTTCCCTATCATACCCACCCGTTGGTCCTCCTCCGATTATATGCTCCAAATGTACTAACCCTTGAACACCAGCAGACACGCGCTGACCCAGCACGCATTTTCACCCACCTTGATTATGATCGAACCACCGGTGTGAGGTATATTCAACATTCGAGAGGACACAACGCGAAAGAAGTGAGAAACGATGGGTGATGCAGAACCTGGTGCGAATGGGGCAGATGCATCTGAGCGCCCTCTAGGCACGTCCTTGAAAACTCATCTCATATGATAATTGACAATAATCATGTCTGCGTTCCCGTGTTTGTACGGAGTATAGTTCGAAACAAACTTACCCATCTCACAGCACAACGTATCAGCTCGCACGTATTCCGTATTGTCCACCCTCTCTCGGACGAGGCAAATTTCTCAATCGATGCTCTCTGATATGGCACTCGTGTCAGTCCCAGTACTGACTGGCTTGAATGCCCTGGTATCCTTATTTACACCCGCAGTGCACAAAATTATTCATGAAAAAATCAGCAGATTATATGCGAGGTCAGCAGACCATCAATCATTTCTATCGTTAGTGAAGCTCATCAGCGACAGCGATCACTCACGCCATCCTTACAGGCAACATATAAGCACTTGCCTTCGTCAACGAATTCGGGATGTGATGCGTGGGGCGCAGCATGAAAAGTCGTACCACACAAAACGATTCCGCGACCAACAGAGATCAAGGACGGATCACCCGTCGTTCACATACTACACATGCTTCGAAGGAGTTGACGTATCATTTGTTCTTCGTTTCGAATCTAGGGACAGTTTACTCTATGGAAGCGTCGAGCCAATATTGAGTAGGAACAACAGAGTGCAGAAGTTGTTGTCGTTGTGTCCGGTCCGTTCGACTCTGGGTTGGGCATACTCATCATCAAGCCTTATTCTCTTCGTCTAATCACCTGGCACGTCTCCGATCTCCCTACGCACTCCGAAAGTCTGGCCCTCCGCTGTTTTTCCCTCGGGTTTCGATCAGATCACGTCGTACACCGTAGCTTTCCCATCATAACTCATTCAATCTGTCTCGTCTTAGACTTCCTAATCTTTCTTTCCTCTGTAAGGCGTGTCTTGAGAAGGGCGTCTGCTGAGAGCAGGCTGGCGGGTCACTCACGCGCAGAGCTTTGATTTAATTAGGCCAAGGCGTTCAAGACGAGCATCAAAGAGGAGAGATATCTATTCAAGGATATAACAAAGATGAGATCCTCTTCAACGCCTCAGGCTACCGCCCCGCGCTCTCCGCAACCGTCTTCGCAACCGCCACCCAACCCTCGCCCTCCGTCGATGCCGATGATCCAGTTTGTCTTCCCCCGACCATGTCAGAGCATCTGCAACACCCTCCAAGACTCTCCTCCCGTGTCCGTGCGCACGCGAACACACCTGCCGGAGACACCACTCTAGTATACGGCTCCACACGAGCTTTCAGCGCATACACCTCGTCCGCGTCGTAAAATGCCATCGCATTGCGAAACGACAGCCAAGACGTACAATACCGTACAACCTTGTGCAGCCCCTCTTTGCACGCGCGCAACTGTGTCTGGCGGTCGGAGTCGCGCATCATCCCTTCCACCTTCTCCAGCACACTCATAAACGGAGCGATGGACGACACAGCGTCAAGCTCCACGCGTATCGTAAATATTGGTGTACAGATCCAGTATCTCATCCCGCGCCATCGGATCTGACCACTAGGGATCGGACATTTCTTAAACAGCAGTCTGTCGGACAAGAGCATATCCCTAGCATGCGTGTCCATAAACTGGCTTAGCTGGCCCAACCGGGTCTGCGTGGCGGCACCCATGGGCGGGCGGATGCAGGACACGCACGACGGCACTTCAAGAAGTGCCTGCGTAGAGGCCCTGAGCGAGAGAGCCTGCGACACGCTCTCCATCCAGTGTCCTGGAGGATCGAAGATGGCACAAGCGAGAGGAGGCCCGGGAGTCGCGAGCGCTCGACAGAGCGTTGGTATGTCTTCCTTTTACAACTTGGTTACGTGGTACGAAACCACCAGGTTGGCCGTGCAATCCATAACAACGTCCTGCTCGCCCGATTTGCTTTATTTGAGATGTTGACAGCGGTCGCCTCTCTTGACCGTCAAACTTGGAAAGGGTTTCGAACATGACGCGTTTGATCTTGCTGAAAAACACAGCACATGAGTGACCGGACCGTATAGGTGTCTCATTCAGAACGTGCATACAGGTTGAGTCCCATTCCGACCGCGTCACTAGCGACGATAACGTCTCTGGGGGTCGTTGAAGAGCGCAGACTAGTTCTCTCCTCGATCTTGCCCTTGACCGCGAATATACCATCACGCGAGAACACGACCAGACAGTATCCCTTTTGGATCTGGGACAAGTCACCATCCAAAGACGACTCTTGAACGTTCTTGAACCTCCAAAGGCGTGAGACGTTCATATCGGTTGACGATCAGCTCGTCCCCTGTGTCCTTGAGGATGTCTCGAACGATGTGCACCGCCGTCTCCTCGCCACAGAGATGGATTTCGCGTACAGGCAGACCCAGAATAGCGCTTGTCCATGTAGAACCACACTCGGGATCTGCAATCATCTGTATCTCGTCCACCACTGCCACTGCCACGGCCAAGGACTTGTCGAAACTGGCCATCTCCACCCCAGGTTGCTCTACCGGACGTACTTGGCATGACCCTCCTTCCGAACGGTGGGCCGGGATCCGGTCTCGTTCACAACGTTCATGTGTCGGGCTCGGACCCGGGTTCAGGATTCATCCCGAGGGGGAGGATCTATCTTCTGTTCAGCCGCTCCCAGATCTCGTGTGCGAGGTTGAGGTGGCATACGGCAGAGATATGGCTTTGGAGGCCATTCTCTACAATGAATTGGAAGGCAGAGAAGGCGAGGAAGGAGAAGAGGGGGAGGGGTAGTAACACGTCTGGTCAGGATGTCCGGGGAGTCGCTGCAGGCGAAGCTTCATGGAATTGAAGGCCATACTTATCGATAATGTCAGAGACGAACTGTGACAGCCGAATGATAAGTGCTCATTATTTCCCACGGTCACTCATTCGACCCATTTTGGGCATATTCTGAATGCGCCGCATCGCCTTGCACCTTGCAGAAGGGCAAACTTTACATGGTAAGATCAATCGATAGGCACCATCTCAAATGCAGGAACGCGCGGACAAGAATGCAATCAGAACGGAGCATGTTGAGACCTGTGCTCGCTGATCAGGCGGACCAGGTCCCTTAGTGCACACTGCATGCTGTAATTGTTGGCAGGGACGGAGTGCCTTGCCTGCCGCCCACCTAATATACTCGCCATCACAACCTGGCAACCTGGCTTCCCTCCTCCTTTTCATTCTGGCGCCTCACATGTTGCACTGGTCGTCACTTGCGGTTCTTGTCGCTGGGTTGCTGTCGGTCGGTCCTGCAGGCATTCGCGCTCAGGACTCGACCGTTGTTTGTCTACCCTCGTTTGGATGGGTACGCCTCTTTTTTCGTTGCCTCGGAGTTCAGCCTCACCGGCCTCAATGGCTAGATGACCAACAGCAAGAGCCAAAACCCTTGTCTTGTCGCTGCGTATCTAAGCGCCTCGTGCACTGGCGGTCGTACGTTCTCTCTTATCCTGCTAGGCTCATTCAGCGTTCTCACGTTCGACAAGAATTCACTGTTGCACCCCTCGCAGTCGGCAATCACTACATAGGCCCGTATGCAAACGAAGCGGATCAGTGTCAGTGCAGTACCGTCTTGTATAGCACGATAAGCGCTTGTGGTCTCTGCCAGAACAGTACAATCATCAGGTAATTTGAACCTCACCCAAAGCGCCTTGCGCACGCCCTCACTCTTCATCGTTAGTTGGAATAGTTGGACCTTCAACTGCACGTCAGTCTATTCAGGGTATGTTGTCACCTACTATATATACTTTGTCAAATTGACTGTTTCAACAGCTTCCCCCTTAATGTTCCGGATGGCACGGCGGTGCCACAATGGGCGTATCAAAACGTGACGGTATGCACAACTTGCGCATCGGGATGCTAGCACCGTACTGAGTATTCTTCTTCAGATAAACGGAACCTTCGATGCCACGCTGGCTCAGTCTGTCGGTGGTGAGTTGCATTCCCATAGCCACTGCATGCACCACTCATCAGGTCTCTCAGATAATCCCGAATCGACTGCAATCCCTAAATCCACCGCTTCTCCCGTTTCAAAGACAACTTCCCCTTTACCTGTTTCGACTTCGCCTTCAATCTTACCCGCGGGCTCATCGTCTTCCAACACAAACGTTGGAGCGATTGCTGGAGGTGTGGTCGGAGGAGTTGTAGGAGTTGCACTGATCGCCGCGGTCGTTGTCTTTTATATTGTGAGGAAACGGCGTTCTAAAATCCCGCCATCGGCGCAGTTTGCCGGTCACCCACCGCCTTCCGATGGTTATGCACCTCAGCCTTTTCCTCCCGTCTCTCCATACTCTCCACAAATGACACAACCTAAGCTCTATGTACGTGGCGAAAGTTCTTTCGAGACTTTGATGTCTGACGGCACTTTCAGGACCCGTCTGATCCCAGTACATTCCCAGTTTCTCAGCCCCCGCCATCTACCATGAATGGATCAACAGCCAATGTCCCGACTTCGTTTGTCACTTATTCCTCCAACATTCCTTCCTTACGTCCCGGTACTGCCGGCACTTACACTGGCGTGCCGGAGATTTGAGGGCAGTGACATTGCCAACTTTTGAGAAGTCATTTGACGTGTTTTCATCCCGAACAAACTCCACCCCATCTCGATGGAAACCTTATGTATCCTGCTTTATTCTGGGACCCGATCTTCTTGGCCTATTGTAACTTTTCCTTTTGTCATAAGGATGAACAGGAAATTCTGTAATCTATACAAGTGGCTAATGATGGGTACTCTACCTTTGTCAAAAACACGATGCGTTGTGGAAATGATGTCTTGGTAAGTAGATACGTACGACACACCGATTAGTATCACACTGTGGGGGTGCCCTGGACGCCATCCATCACGCCACGCCAGGAACGATGAACTCCTTTCAATGTCCTCCGGCACATGATGAAAGGGTCTGACCATTTACTCCCCTGTGAGGCATCGTGATCATCGGACCACAACCTTCACCGTTGCTCGCGGAGCACCAGGCCTTCTTAGTACAGGCTGGAAATCCGACGATGCAGTCTATGAAAATTTACACTGACAGGAGCGACTAGTAACACCGCGATGTCCAGCTCTACAGGGCTTCTATGCTCTCCAAGACCAAGGCACTAAATTTTGTCGCGTTCAGCACACCGACTCGCAATCTTGGAATTAGCGGATGAGAATGTACAATGTCTTTTTGTTCCAGAACAGAATTAATTCCAGTCAAATTCTAACGAACTGTCGGTGCACCAGGTGACCGACGACACCCACGGAGGAGCTAGGATGGTCGGCCAAAGGGTGCAACGTATACTCTTCTCTGGAGCGCCGGGAGATGAAGGATTGTCAGAGATATGGGACAATCAAGCATGTGGTATACTGGCGCCCGGAAGTTGTTAAAAGATGAAGAAAGAATGTACGATGGAAAACTGTTTATGAACCGACTTCAGGGCAGGCTGAGGCAAGGCTGATCAAAGTTCTTCCGCTTGCATTGAATGCTTCCGCCAATATCATGATTCTCGATATTTCGAGTATCATGGGTACTTCCGCAGGGAAAACGGCCGGGAGAAGATAATGGGGGCCCGAATATAGAGGCGTTGTGCGATCATCGCACGGTAAGAATATCATCTTTCAAGTTATCGCGTTGAGAAGCAGACTATCAGCGCTCAGCGCTCAGCCTCATTCACCAAAATAGCTCGAATCCTGATCCTTTCTCGGATCAACGAGGCGCCGCCCGCACACTGAGGGCCCACAGTGAATCATGGCTTCGTACCATCCTCTCCTGGTCAGGGACTCGTATCTATGTAAGTTGTCCTGCCAGTGGGCGTGCAAAATTATATTCACCGACATTTCCCCCTCCCGTCACTCGGCCTAAAGAATGCCCGTCTCTAAGCTAACTCTGAATGATGGAACCCAGGTTCCTTGGATAGCTTTTGGGACGGGGTCAAGGCTGTCTCAAAAGGACGCTACGCACTATGTTGCTGCTGCCATCCAGAACGGCTTCACGCACCTGGATGGAGCACAGATGTACAAGAACGAAGAATCACTGGGTGATGGTGTCCTCGCTTCAGGAAAACCACGGTCCGAATTGTACATCACAACGAAGCTGGATGTCATGGCACCAGGAGAAACACCCAAAAGTGCCTTGGAGGAATCCTTGAAGAAGCTCGGGGTGGAATATGTAGACATGTACTTGGTTCACGTGCCATTCGCCCACGAGGGAAGGCTCAAGGAAGTCTGGAGAGGGATGGAGGAAACCAAGAAGGTGGGCTTGACTAAGTCCATTGGTGTCTCCAACTTCTCGGCAGACCACCTCAATGAAATCCTTGAGGTGGCCACAATCATTCCGGCTGTAAACCAGGTACGAATACATGGAAATCAGATCGGAGTTGGGGTTCAGTTATTCATTGGTCTTGGAACAGGTAGAAGCTCACCCTTATGTCTGGAAAGCCCTTGGACCGACCCTCGCAGTTCACGAAAAGCACGGTATCGTGACATCTTCTTATGCAGGTCTAGGGCCCCTCTCTCGCCACGGTGGCCCGGGTGGACCTCTTGACCCGGTCATTGAACAAGTGCGGGTTCGCCTGGAGGCCACTCGGGGATCGCCTGTGTCCAGTAGTCAAGTGCTCAACAGATGGCTAAAGCAGAAAGGTATGCTCGTCGTGACGTGAGTGGATTGAATTCATTATTAATCTGTAGTCGTGCTTGCTGATTAGTCTCTCGCAGCACATCATCTAAAGTCGAACGCATCAGAGAATACGTCGACACGGAGAACGTGCCAGAACTCACACCAGAAGAGATGGAACTCATCGATACTACCGGGGCGAAACAGCACACGAGATTCCTCGTACGTCCTCCCTCCTAGTATTAGCTTTTTTTTTGGTCATTGATATCTCCCAAGCCCCACGCCTGGATACCAGAGGAATACTCTCGATTGGTGAATGGACATGGATCGTAGATACAAGTATCTATAGTTGCCTCTGAAGCGCATGCATGGTCGTTACAATTGACATTCGGATTCGGCCCTCGATGCACAGGTGTCGTCACGACTGCTCCTGCAGGGAAAACATTATTACCGATTCAGACCACCGGCGGGGAATCGGAACGGGGAACCATATTCAGAGGCCATGTGTGATTCTCACACGGTAAGAATATCATCCATGTTATCATTATCGATACGCCCTGAATATTTCAGCGCAGCACGTCATGTACACTCGGGTCGATTACTAACCACGTCGTTGCATACGCATCCTCTCTTAGTCAACCGCATCGTGAGCCCTTATTTAAGTCGTCGCGGGTGTGCGAGATTATATTTACCGACGGTTATCTCTTCCTCGCTCATCCCACAGATGCCCGTCTCTACGCTAACTCTAAACGATGGAACCCAGGCTCCTTGGATGGCGTTCGGGACAGGGACGGCATTGTTTGGCAAAGATGCAACACAATTCGTCACTACTGCCATCCAGAATGGCTTCACGCATCTTGACGGGGCACAGTTGTACAAGAACGAGGCCACACTGGGCGCCGGTATCGCTGCTTCAGGAAAGGCACGTTCGGAATTGTACATCACAACGAAGCTGGCTGCCCTGGCACCGGGACAAACACCCAAGAGTGCTTTGGAGGAATCTTTGAAGAAGCTCAGGGTCAAATACGTGAACATGTACTTGATTCATCAGC
>JBBPNI010000368.1:0-24876 GCA_038091135.1 Leccinum fibrillosum | reverse complement strand
CTCTGTGACTGGGGTCGAAACCAGGACCCGACCCCGAGTTTCGCCTAAACCCTGATCGAGGTCCAAATAATTCTCTGCGTCTTCCGACGCAACACACGCAAGACGCTGCGCATCTACCATGGAGTCGTGGTTTGTTGAGTCGTGACTCGACGATGGCTCGTGCGCTAAGCGCTTGCGGTGAGTGTCATCACGTGTCTTGATTACCACATATAACACGCCAATCAACAGCGACGCGCTCTTCACTCAGAACCACCACCACCGTCACACACACGCAATCACCATATTCTATAAACAATGTCTGGACGTGGAAAGGGCGGAAAAGGTCTCGGAAAGTAAGTCTCGTTGTTCCTCGTATGATGTGATATAGGCTGACCGGTGGCCTAGGGGAGGTGCCAAGCGCCACCGCAAGATCCTTCGTGACAACATTCAGGGTATCACAAAGCCCGTATGTATCGTATTGCCTCCCTCTTCCACGTGTCTGACCCCTGCCGGGACCTTTCAGGCTATCCGTCGTCTCGCTCGTCGTGGTGGTGTAAAGCGTATCTCTGGCCTTATCTATGAGGAGACTCGTGGTGTTCTGAAGATTTTCCTTGAGAACGTGAGTCACTATTGCAGCAGTTGACTCGGTTCCGATGTCTGACTCAGTATATCCCAGGTCATCCGTGACTCCGTGACTTATACTGAACATGCAAAGAGGTAAGAATGTTTGGTATTCTGGTGCATACTATGCACAGGCTGACAATCATGCAGAAAAACCGTGACTGCTCTAGATGTTGTGTATGCGCTCAAGCGCTCTGGCCGCACCCTGTACGGTTTCGGTGCCTAAATGTTGTCTTACAGTAGTCTCGCTGTCGGTTCGGGGCAGCCCAAGCAGCCTCTGAGTCAAATAATGGTGATTATTATCTCTCGTCTATGACTATCATATTTGTATATCACGACTATGGCGGCAATGTTACATATACAATGTTGTATGTGACGTTGTGTTCAGTGAACCTCTATTTTATACCTTTCCATCCTCGACACAGCCAGTAACCCTCCGCAGACCCGGCCCTGCTAGAGGTTGGTTTGATGTAATGCACAATATGGAAGTTAGGCTCCAGCGAACGCTTCCGAAATTCTTGTAATAGAGGGTGGGTGAAGTGTTTGAGCCTAGCCTTGGTTAACAACAATTATTGTGTGATAGTTTCACCTACAAAAGTGTTCCCCCTCGGTGTCGATTTGTAGCTCCATGCGGGGTATCTCGTACGCGTAGAGTATCCTTTGCGAAGTCGAATACCGATTGACATATATCGAGGCTGTTCTCAACATCTCGGGTCTTATATCCGGAGAAGTTGGCAGCCATGTCGGAGAGGATGATGTCTGCCATCCCAGTGGGATTCTCAGAGGTGCTAAGTGTAACTTTGACTGCGTCCCTTGCTTGGGGTATTAAGAAGTCCGACTGCATGGTGTGAACTCCGGGAATCGGGGCCATAGGCAACAGATCGACAGACACTATGACGCCCCTCCCGTGCTTGGGCTTCCGCGAACTCGACGCGTCCACGTCGTCTTCCGGTCCCGGTACGCGTCCTAAGTGGCCGAGGCCCAAACCATCCCAGTCTGACGGGGTAGAGTCGATCCACCCGAGTTTTTCTGCAACGACTTGGCTCCAACCTCCTGGAGCCGCGCCGAGGTCCACGACCGCGCGGACGTCTTTCCTGGAGAGGAAGGAACCCCAGGCGGCGTCGAGCTCGAGAAGCTTGAAGGCGGAGCGGGAACGGTAGTTGTTGAGCAATGCATTGCGTTGTTTAACGTACGGGTCGCGAGATTGTCGGGAGAGCCACGAACGAGATGCAGAACTCAGCTTTTTGTGGAGGACTGGAGATGGATGGAAGCCCATGCTCGGAAAAGTGGAGGTCCGTGTGAACATAATTCCCACGGACACCTCAGGTTTCGTCCAGACACTTCGAAGCTTGATGCTCACCCTCTCGACAGACTTACATCTGGGCTGCAAGATCAATGACAGTGACAGCCAAGGGACGGTGATCATTGAAAGCTCCTTCCAGAAGAACTAATCAAACATCTTGCGAGCACAATGACTACTAAGGATTCTTTGCCCTTTGCAACAGGTCCTCACTGGCCCATCGCATTCAAGTTGTGCTCTTCAACCTACATGTCCTTTCCTTCCTTGTTGCAGCCGGTCTCCTGTTTCGTTCGTGCTTTGGTCGTGGAGGGCGTGACGGTTTGTGAATCCGATATTCACGATGGTCGTGTATCAATAGAGCATTTACGATGTGATTTTAGTTTCGTATCGGTCTCTGCCACTGATGAAGTTCCAGACGTCCGTTGGTGTCCATTGTTGTCGAAGACGCGTTCCCATTCGTTCCCAATGAGCAGTTTAAGCACGACTTGATCCGTGACCACCAGTCCCGTATGTATATGAGTGCTGATAACCACACCTTCACGGCGTGCGCGGTGTGTGCCCAATACTTTTTGGAGCACGAGATAGATCTTGTCGATCTTGCAACCATGCATGGATTTGTTCGCAATGATCGTATTCCTCCGCATTTGTACCCTGATGTCTAGATATCACTGAATTTGATGAAGCATTGCTGTTTTCAAGAGCATTGAATGCTGAAGCGCTGACAGTCATAGTGAGTTCGGATCTTCATGTCTTACTTCCTTGCGGAAAGGCAAAATGCCGGAAGATGCGTATGATACGCTATAACCGTTGCCTGTTGCAGATGCATTCCGCAATGCTTCTCTTTTCGACCTCATGCTGGTTTGTAAGGCGCGAGCGACACGAATCAGTTATCTATTCGATCACAATTCTGTCATCTCACCCGACGCACGTGAAGGTTACATGTTTTATGATAGGTGCACGGTAGCGCCGGGTCCAGGACCACCCGGAGGGCCTATTTAAACCTGCTGGCGCAATTCTGTAATCAAATTGCCAAGGATAACCTTATGCACAAACATAAGAAGCTGATCGCTTGGACGGAGAAGAAAGGCATATGAGTCGGGGATCAAAAGTCGCTCGGGGCTACGCCGGACACATTCTGACATAGATCACAAAAAAGAAAGAGAGAATGGAAAGAAAGAAACATGCCTACAACGGGTCCCGGACTCACACACAACTCGCGCCAGTCCGAGAACCACGTCACGTACTCAGCCTAAGTTAGGCAGCACAACTGGTAGTTTGATCTGTCTGGCGTTCCTGCTGCTCTCGTCAAGTTTCGACTGACGGAAGTCGCTAAGCGCCCCAGGCCGGACCAGCGGTTTGCGGAGCTGTCCAGCCTTCAGACGCACAGCCACACGTGGTTTTAATCGTATCCAAAGCCTGATCCAGGACAGTGAGTGCAACGTCAGACACCAAAGTAAAATGTGTGGTTTGTGAACGAAACGCACGACAGAATGAGAATCAGCAAAGGCCCGGCTCAACGAAGCGAGGTGAGCTCGGATGCAGCCTGAGCAAATTGGGTGTTATGGTTGATATTCATGGAGATTATACGCATCTGACAGTCCGATACGATCACAACGGGCTTGTTCGTTGCCAGGCATAATCGGAGTCACAGATCGGGATAGATGACCCTACGAACTTAGAGCTCAAGCGTTAAGTCTTGGCACATGTAAACGTTCCAGCTGATTATGTAATATTACATAAAGCTTCCATTTGAAAGGACAGTCCTGGGCCGCACTACCTACATCATGATAGTACACCTGCCGATCAGCAAACGCACTGACTCACGCAGCCCTCTCCTCCAATGATTCAGAGCTTTGGATATGTGCGAGCGAAAGAAAAGGAAATTAAGCCTTGGTTTTTTACGGTATGTCCGTCTACCACTCATGTAGTTGGTGATCAAAGGCGGCGGCTGGCTTGTCAGTTGATCTGTGCCTCCGATCATATCAGGTACATATATACCTGGTACCGAACAGCTTGTAAATTGTTCAGGACCAGGTATTTATAAGTTCAACCATGGGTTCTTTTACTTATCGAAAAACTCGATACAAATCAGCCCCCATGCAGCCCCAGAATCTCCTGCTCTCAAACTCGCCATCTCTCTTTGCACAGCTTCAGAGACAGACTGACGAGCTTCTGTCTCGGATAGTCAGGGCGAACCATAACACCCAATTTGCCCAGGCTGCATCCGAGCTTTCCGATTTCCGTCGAGCGACGGCCAACCTCATCAGCAAATTGGATGATGATTCCCTTTCCAACATTTTTCGGAAAACGGTTCCCTTCATAACATACGACGCATACGCACCATTCATTGCAAAGCTATCCGAGAATCCGTGCAAAGCAGGTTCCATATTCGACTTGCTTGCTCCAGGACTACCGGATTACATCGCGCTTTCCAGCTCCACGTCCGGTGGTGTTCAGAAATTCTTTCCCAAATACGACTGCTCGTCCACCCTGGCATCGTCGGACACTAGCAGGTGGTATATCTCTGATCCCAACCGGAGACGTACCACGGCGTTCATGAAAAATATCGGCACTGGTCAGATAGGTGTCGAAGATGATAAAAACTGTCCTGTCAAGAAAATCTACGTCTGTTGTGTGTCAGCTATGCGCTTCCGAAACGTCTTGGATTTAAACCCTCAAGGTGACGAAGAGAGGATGGGAACATTCGGTATAATTCAAATTGTCTGACCTTTTTGTTATCTGACATGTTACCTTTCTAGTACTCGACCATACTGCGCCGTATGCCGCCGCATTTATAAACAAATGGCGCTCTTTCCTCCTTATACAGGCATTGTTTGCGGTCGCGAATAGGTCCCTTGACACTATATCCACGATATTCATCTGTACGTTTGTGGACATGGTACGCTACCTTGATCAGGAGTTCGACACGGTCGTGGACAGTATCGAAAATGGTACTATTCCGAGTTTGGATGGGGTCGAAGAAGTTCGGCATTATTTGGAGGTTTGTTCAAGTCATCGTTATCGGATGCACTGTACTTACTAGATTCTGAAACGTGATTAGCCGAACCTTTTGCCAGATCCCGAACGTGCGGCTGAGTTGCGCAGTATCGGTCGTCCATCTAGTTGTCCAGGTTGGTGTGGTCACGTCTGGCCTAACTTGCGTTTGGTCATTGGCGATGCTAGCGGCTCATTTGCATCATATATTCCATTGGTGCGTTTGCGATCCATGTCCCTCGTCTACCTCTCCTGATGGTTCCCGTGAAGGCTCAATGGTATCTTGGTCCGAACACGGATATATGTTCTGGTAACTATGGGTCCGCGGAGGCGTCAATAATCGGAACAGTCTACAATCCACCGGAGGTGAACCTGTACAAGTTCACAAAGAGCATCATCATCGAGTTTCTGGATATTGAAAAGAGCGGCAAAGAGAGCAGCAGCGACTCGGTCAATTCACTCTCGCAAATTGTAGGTCTGAGCTAGCTGAAAAACGAGGACAATCACTGATCCACGTGATAATAGTGGGAAGTTGAGGCGGGGAAACGATACGAAATCGTGGTAACGAACTCTGATGGCCTATGGCGTTATCGTATGGGAGATGTGATCGAGATCGCTGGGTTTGACCCAACAGATGGTATTCCCATCATGAAGTTCATCGAGCGCCGCAAGTGAGCATTCACAAATGTCCAACATGCTTTCGCTGACCAGCCTGTCGCTAGTGCGATCATGCGATTCCATACTTTCGTGCTCAGCGAGAAAGACCTGAGGGCTATGTCCTCTGCCATCTCGTCCATGCCTCTTGTCAACGTCGTCAATTGGACCGCGACGAAAGACGAACGACAGATGCCTGATACTATTGGGTTCTTTGTCGAACTTGCCAGTGACGAGAGTAAGCTTTCCCAGGTGTTCGTTCCGTTGCGCATCTCGCTGACCGCTCACGTATCATTCCCCAGTCTCCGATCTTGTGTTTAGTGCCCTGGATCGAGTTTTGGATGTGTTGTCACAATTAAAACCAAATCTTCACGAATCTCTAGCGGCCGGATGGGTTCGCAAACCGACTATACGGCTGGTTCGGCGTGGGACGTTCAGCGACTTTTTGCAGTTGAAAATTGACGAGGGCAACGGGAACATTGGGCAGATCAAAGTGCCGGTCGTGCTACCCAAGGCTGAATACGTGACGTGGTTTTCCAACCAGGCCGTGCGCGAGCTGTGAGTCCCGTCGTGGGTGTGTTTCTGAGTTTATTGTGGTTTGTTCTCCCGTGGTTGGTGTTTCTGAAGACGGCCCGGCGTCAGCTAGATCTGTTTCAAATCAAGATTGCATATGTGCCTTTCTCCCCCGTCCTTATTGCCAACTCGTCATGGTTTGTAGCATACGTACCACACACACCTGTGATATAGTTACTACGTAGAAATGCCCTGGTTAGGTCAAAAAAAATTGGCGCTTGACGAGTTGTTATCGCACTCCTGTTTCTTAAGAAGCTTGATCTAGCCTGCTTGCTATCGGTCTGACGACAACACAGCGACTCAAACACGCCGGCGCATTTTTGGCAGCTCTCCGGCTCGATATGAAGTAAAGGAACGTCATGATCCACTTCTTGGCGGAGCTCCTATTCATGGAAGAAAAAGTACGGAGGTTCAAGACATTTGAGTGACAATTCTTTGAATTTCACGGTGCAGGACTGTGACGCATATTTGACCCCGAACACAGGTAATCTCTCTTGGCAAGACAGTCTTCATCGTCTTCGACATCCATCTGATCAGTCCTGAGATATTGTAAGTAGTTGCACCATGATAGTGCGTTTCCGGTTGAGATCGGAGTCACTCCACGAACCGGCATCTTCAGATTGGACGAGCCTGCAGTTGTTTCTGGGAAAGTAAATATTTCTGAAGAACACCGGACGTCGAGCTGGGATTTACAAGGTAATCCGGTAGTCCAGGTGCAAGTAAGTCGCATGTATAACTTGCTTTCCACGGTCTCTCGAAAAACCTTGCAGTGAATGGTGCGTATGCATCATAGGTCGTCACTGACTAGGACTGACTAATCAAGCAAGGGCCCCATAGGCCCCGCCTGAGCTGTTCAAGGAACGGAGCGTTGAGGCAATCAAAGACTTTAGGCTATTCGATCAATCATACTTACTAGAGGTGAAATAGGCCGATCATGCATCAGATCTTCCCACAGACGTGCTGATCTCAACATCAGTATTCAAGGCTCAAGTCATATCCATAGCGTCATCGTTCATATCCACCGCGCGTTCTTTTCCCTTTCTCGATCCCTTCTTTCTCTTGCGCTTAGTTGCAGTGCCAGTCACGCCATCGACGCGAGACTCTTCGACCGGGCCAGCAGCAGGTGGTGCTTGAGGGGGATTTTGGTCCGCATCCATGTCCACATACATGGACGCCACCTCTTCGAAGAGATCCTGTTCCTTGCGTTCAGAAGGCGTCGGATCAGATCGCACTTTCTCCTTGAGTTGAACTTCCTTGAAGCGGATCCGCTGTTCGGTACAGCCAACGTAAACCAGAGAACGCTTATTTGGCTGCGCATCGTCTGTCTCCATTCAATGTTCTAGTAGGACCATAGACAAGAAACCTGCGCACTTTTCTCTTCCGTGAATAGGAGCTCCGTGCCGAGAAGTGTATCATGACGGCCCTTGAATATCGAGCCGGAGAGCTGCAAAAAAGGTGTTGGCGTGTCCAAACCCTTTCGTTTGCTGCAACGTCATATCAGACCGATAGATAACTAGACGTGTGCTCACGATCAATCTGTACGTGGAGGTGCTCGGAAGCAGAGTAGGTTCTACCACGCCTAGATCAAGCGTGACGTATGAAACCTCGTCCTCGTCCTCGAGATAATCATTATCTGGTCCAAAGGACTCGACTTGCTTGTAGCCTGGCACCAACGTGGTCGCTGGCATTGTAAACTAGTTGTTGTACAAACATAAACAGAGACAAACAACGACTTTGAAAACTCGCCAGTTTGTTTTCGTCGTTTGCTCGCGTCGCGACTTGTCGAGAAACAGCCATGTCCTCTCCAGCTCCCATTTCCGATGGCATTGGTATCGCAAACCTCCCTAACCAGGTTCGTGTTCATCTCTATCATCATTTCAATAGACGTTCAACTTTCTGCTATTCAACAGAGGCACAAAATCGTCGCCAAGCACGGTGCTCATTTCACCATGATGGTAGTCGGTGCGTCTCATCATATTGTCGAGTCGAGCTCGCGCTGAACGTTTTACCTATAGGGGAATCTGGCTTGGGCAAGACCACCCTCGTCAACACGCTCTTCACCACCGAGCTGTCCCCTGCCAAAAATTATACGAGGCGCCACCATAAACAGCTCGATAAATTGACAGAGGTCGAGATAATCAAGGCAGAGCTCGAAGAGAAGCAGTTCAAGGTCAAGCTCAGCGTCATTGACACCCCGGGATTCGGCGATTATGTCAACAACCGTGATTCTTGGTCTCCAATCGTTGACTTCATCGATGACCAGCACGAGGCATACATGAGACAGGAGCAGCAACCCCAGCGTGAAGAGAAGACCGACCTCCGGGTTCACTGCTGCCTATATTTTATCAGGCCCACTGGACACACGTAAGTTTTACTCATCGACCACCACCCCCTTGTACTCATTCGACACATAGTTTGAAACCTCTTGATATCGAGATCATGAAACGCCTTGGCACTCGTGTCAATCTCATCCCCGTTATCGCCAAGGCGGATACCCTTACCCAGAATGACCTTTTTGTCTTCAAGCAGCGCATCCGTGAGGTAATTGTTGCTCAGGGGATCCGCATCTACCAGCCCCCCATCGAGAACGATGATGAGGCTGCTGCAGAGCATGCTCGTATGCTTGCCGACGCCATGCCGTTTTCCATCATTGGTTCGACCGAGGATGTCCAGACTCCTGACGGGCGCGTCGTCAAGGGTCGTGAATACCTATGGGGTGTTGCAGAAGTCGAGAACGAGAACCACTGCGATTTCCGCAAGTTGCGCTCGCTCCTTATCAGGACACACATGTTGGACCTGATTTCGACGACTGAAGAGCTCCATTACGAAAATTACAGGCAACAGCAGATGGAGACGAGGAAGTTTGGGGAGCCCAAGGTCAAGAAAGTCGATAACCCCAAATTCAAGGAGGAAGAGGAACAACTGAGGAAGCGGTTCACGGAGCAAGTCAAAGCCGAGGAGGCCCGCTTTAGACAGTGGGAGCAACATGTACGTGCGGTTATTGAGTGATAAACTCTACTGACGAAACGGCACATAGCTTATTGCGGAGCGCGACCGCCTCAACAAAGACTTGGAGATGGCTCACAGCGCCATCAAACAGCTGGAAGGGGAGCTCGACAATCTCCAGGCTGGTTACGGCCGTGGAAGTGCCAGACGATGAACGTCTTGGGGCATCATGCCAGGTGTCGCCGAGTTGGAACTCTTTTTCTTTACATTGGCGAAATCTACATGACCGCGTATACCCCGCCTTGATCACGCTCCTTTCAGTTCTTGTCCTATTCTTGAAAGCTGATGCTCGTACTTTGCTTTCTCTCCTAGTCCTCTTCGTACCTACGAACCCTCGTTTAGTTGATCAATATTTTTGACATTCCACCTATTCTACATACTATGTCTTGACAATGGATCATATCCGAGCATTCATTCCTGTCTGAGACTGACCTGCTTCAAGCACTTTCCAACAACCAGCCATTGTGCATTGCTCTTTGGATGGTTCCATAGTTCCAACGCGGACTCCGTGTGCTTGCTCATTGCCGTAGCATTAAATTCATATCCCCCTCGGTTAGGCTGCCAAGATTTAGAGGTCGATATTTTACTTCCCGTTCCCCATCATCATTCGCCTTTTCTCCACTTCTGCTTTCTGTCCTCGCTTTCTTCTGATCCGACAACGGTCCAACAGCGCGCGTTACCAACGTTACAGTACTGCCATCAACGCATGTGATCGTGATGTACCACTACGCAGCATTTTGTTTTATGCTAGCGCCGAACGATGAACATCTCCGGTGCCGGTGAATCCTATACGGCATCGGCTTGCAATCACGGCTACTAATATTTACCACGGCGCGCTGTCGACTGTTTCTAGTTCGTTACTGCGACAATGAACGGGATACAAGCACTCAAAGAAACTGCGATCGATAAGGTCAACATGCCAAGTGAGTTGAATATACTGGAGACTCTGGTTCGAACTTCGCGGAGGCTAACCATCGATCGATCGATTTACCGATGGGACATGTAGCATTGGCTGCGTTGATACCTGTTCTGGAGGAGAAAAAGGCAAACATAGAAAAGATTGAGAGGAGAGAGTTTAAGTACGGCCAGAGGAACCGCCACTATGTAAGTCGACCCGTCACGTCAACTCTCTGTCGATCTTCGCTAACACGCGTTGCCGGGGTACAACTTAAACTGACAGCTGGACGTTTACTATCCTCCCACCGCCTCAGTGCTCTTGACCCCGAACAAGAAGCTCCCCGTGCTCTTTTTCGTCTACGGAGGCGGGTACAACACCGGATCCCGACGCTTCCCCGAGCCTTACGACATGGGATATCGTGCATTGGGCTCATTTTTCGCCGCGCGCGGTTTCCTGACTGTCATCCCTGACTATCGGCTCGTTCCAGAGGTACGATTCCCTTCGGCCTCGGAAGATATCCGGGATGCGCTCCTCTGGGTCGCGGGGCACGCAGCGGAGGTAGCAGGCGCGGCGACGGACCCTGCGAGCGCAAGCACGGAGCTGGATCCGGGGCACGTCTTCATGCTAGCACATTCGGCGGGCGCGGCGCACACGCTCGTGCTGCACCTGTATCCGCAGTTGCGGGCGAGCTTGGAAGAGAAGGCTGTGGAGGTGGGGCTACGGGTACGAGGGCTGGTGCTGAGCGGGAGCCCGTGGTATTTCAGCGTGCGCGGAGAGTCGTTCGTGACGACGGGCCCTGTCAGATTTTATTTCGGGGGCGAGGCGCAGCAGAAGGAGAGAGAGCCGCGGGGATTGTGGGCGGCTCTTGGGGAGGAGGAGGTGCGCGTGTTCCCGGATGTGTTGCTCGTCCAGGCGGAGCGGGAGCCAGATTGGCTCAAGGTCGAGACCAAGGACATAATGGAGAAGGAATTCAGAGAGAAGTTTGCAGCTGTCCAGAGGGAGCTACGGGAGACATATATTGCAGCAAGGCATAACCATGTGAGCGTAAATTGGGTGTTGGGGACTGGGGACGAGGATGGAGAGAAGTGGGGGTACGACGTGGTGGAATGGATCAAGGCAAGGTTTTGAATTAGTTGGATTTATTGACTTGGATTAGTCTCCCGTAGGCAGGCCCTTGGGTATGACGTTCCCAGTATTCTAGATTTGGATGGCAGCACTGCAATTCTGTTTTCGTAAAACCGCCATCCAAGCGCCTTTCACACCATATCAACGAGACTGGTTATTTCAGGACTCCGAGTCTTTGGACTAGCCGGTTCAGCTCGAATGCGTGGTACATGACTACCGGCAGTTCACTTCTGACAAACAATCCGAGACTCGGAAGCCAACTTGACGATATCCTTATCTTCAACTTGGCGATACGGTTTCAAAATGGGCAACGAGACCACCATCCCACTTGCTCAGATAACATTCAATTCACCATTTGTGACCTTCCTGATCCGACAGTCGGCTAAAGGCACTGAGCTGTAACGAAAGCGAGCCAACTGACCTCAGGAAGATGTTCATTGAACGTCTGTGCGGCGCGCCAGTGCAAGGTTTGCAGCATGACGTCCACTTCAAGTCGCTAAAGCTGCTCTTTGTATTGAAGTTTGCAATCAGGCATATGTATCACTTGCGCTATCTTCTGCGTCTAGTTCGCCAGTGGTACTACGACAATGGACTTGATCAAGGAAACCGAAATTGGCAAGATCACCACGCCTTGCAAGTGAGTGTATTTTTCTCGATTGACCGCCGACAGCACAACTAGCAATGGTCCGGCTGGGACGCCTTCGTCCCCATCTTGAACGAGAAAAAAAGCAGGAGGAAAGAGTTCAAGTATGGTCAGGGACCTGGGGATCGCTACTGTGCAAGTCGATTCGTCCTGACCGGTACTACAAGTCTCTGTTGATTCCAGCCACTCTCGGGGGGTGCATTGACAGCTCGACGTTTACTACTCTCCCGCCGCCTCTGCGCTCTCGACCCGACGGGAAGCTCCCGGAGTCCCAGTATTCTTCTTCATCTACGGCGGTTGAAGACAAGTACCACACCGACTGGCGACGATTTTCCGAGCCCTACGAAATTAGGTGCAGTGTCGGTCCTTTGCGACGCGGGGTTTCCTTATGATCATCGATCATCTCTGACTATCAGTTGATTCCCGAGGTCCGATACCCTTCGGGCTTGAAGGAGGTCCATGATGCGCTCCTCTGGGTCGCGGGGCATGCTGCAGATTGGCGACGGACCTGCTAGTAGGTAGTACACAGAGCTGGACCTGGGGGCATGACAAGAACTGTCCTGTCCTCAGCGCGGGGAGGCCATTCTATGATAATAATATTTCATCTTCGTATACACCGTACGTACGGAAGCTTGATTGTTTGGAACTACCCTGCGACGCAGAGGTGGGCACTCAGTCTGTGGCCCAGTCGTAGAGGTGGAGATTTATCGTCGTCGCCAGCCATTGAAGTTACTGTCAATCTAAGGTACTACTAGGTCGACGTGCGAGATGGCAATCAACCTCGTGCAGTCTGTCAGAAGTACTATGCTCATCCCTGGCCTGCACACAATGCAGCACACGGGGCATTGCCAGGGCAGTGCGCGCGAATAGTGAGGCCCATGGCAGGGCGCGGCACGCGGTTACAGTGGTAAGATAGATACGGATCATGGCATGCTCACCGTGTAGTAAGGGTCCGCACAGGGTTCTTTAATGTTACTGATCGTTTCCCATGGTAAAATGGATGCCATCAGCAATCGACTCCACGGTATGCTGTCCGGGAGAAAAGTACACTCACGTTTGAGGAAACAATATCTAACGCACGAGTCAATAGTGCAAAGTTAGTAAGTATCTGAGATCTGATTATGCACCTTTGATGTACATGTGCCACAAGTCGTCAAACCGTTACTTATGCAGTCCGTTGTACACTATCACAGTGTATGCCTACGTCAGCGCTGAGTGTTCATGCGGTATGTTACGCTTACTTTTTGTAGAATTTATTACTCGTAGTGATTACTGTCAATGTGGAAACCCTGGTAGTACAATTCAAGACAAATCAGCTACCTCGCGTCATTCTTGACCCATCGACTGAGAGGAGGGAGAGGTAAGTACTTACTGTTGCGGTTCAAATTAAGTATTTCTGGTCGCCCTTCTTGGAGAAGTTGCTCGGCGAGGAGTCCGTGAGTCCGTGACAGCCTTGCCACAGGTGGCGGTGAGCGTAGTAACATCGTAATCACCGCCCCCGTCGGGAGAAAGTTCACCCACAGCCACAAGTTACTAGTGCATCAAAGTTCCTCTCCCCGGCGACACCGCTCGCTTGAAACACTGTGATATGAAGTTCACAGTGCACACTGCTATTCCCACTCTTTACGCCTTTCAAGTCTTAGTCCAATCCATTTTTGCGCCACTTTGCCTAGTACTTTTTTGAGCGGCGCAGCTTCTGAATCAAGTTGTGGCGCTCCGGCTGTCTGCATTGCAGGTCTCATAGCACACCTGACAGGTTGCCCCACCGTTGAACTTCTTGAGTAAGTTGTATAAGCACGGACACGACTATCACCCTGCCTACTTTTCACAGAGCGCGAACCTACACCTGGACCCTCTGATCTTCCATCTCGTTTGTATCATTCGCTTTTCCGAACTAAACAGCGCTTTTGATCTTCGAGCCGACGGGTCAAATCAAAGTGGTGGATAACATGCCATGAGTCTGTGCAGTCGCGTCCCTGTACCTGCATAAATTCGGAGTTCCGTTTTCACCACTTGATGGTAGAAATGGAGTCTGGTTGCCGGCCATAGCATCGAGGTTTCCCCTATCGACGACGCTGAGAACCGAGTGCTACGCTACGTACAACTTCAACTCCACTAGCACGAATCCTGTGACGGGCCACCTTCATCTTGAAATTTCACCGGGCATAGCGCCATGAACGTGGCGTGCAGGTTCCTAACGGAGCAGATGGGGTTCTGCGGGTTTTCTGGCTGACACCCGATCTTTCTGCGCATAGATGCTACTCCCGATGGAGCAATCAGAGAAGAGTTAAAAGGTGAGTTGCTCGTCTGCAATTTCGTCCAATTCATTCAACCTATTTACTCTCACTCGCACACAATGGTTATCGCATCAGTTGTACGTGTCTTACTCCATGGAGTTCTTCACCGACATCTTATTCATCCATCACAGCCCGCTAGAGCTCAGATTCTCGTCGTCGGAGGCGGCCCCGCTGGTAGCTACGCAGCTGCTGCGCTCGCACGCGAAGGGTTCGAGGTAGTACTCCTCGAGTCGTCCAAGTTCCCAAGGTTGGTACTCCAAACCTTGCGATGAACTCGGTATTGACGGAGTCGAACAGGTATCATATCGGCGAAAGCTTGCTGCCCTCTGTTCGACCTTTCTTGAGGTTCATTGATGCAGAGGAAGACGTGAAGAACTTCGGATTCTGCATCAAGGTATGTGAAGGTACATAGTAGTCCTCCAACAGCATGGCTGAACCTTCATTCAGCCTGGCGCTGCGGTTAAGCTCAACCAGCACAAACGGGAAGGATGTAAGAGTTCTGTTTCTCACTTTCTAGTATTCGTCACTTAAACGGAATTATAGACACCGATTTCATTTCGTTGGACCCCAACAACGGGGCTTGGAATGTCGTAAGCATGGGCATTCTGAGCATACATACACGCTGGTAAACATCTTGACTCCACAGATCCGCGAGGAGTTCGACGAGCTCCTCCTCAAGCACGCTGCCAAGAACGGCGCAACGGTTGTCGAAGAGACCAGAGTTACAGAGCTGCGCTTCGATGGCGAGCGTCCAATTTCTGCCTCCTGGGTATCGCGCAGCGGCGTTGAGGGTCAAATCTCATTCGAGTATTTGGTGGATGCTTCTGGAAAGAACGGCATCATGTCTACCAAATATCTCAAAAACAGGCGCTACAACAAGAGTCTCAACAACGTCGCATGCTGGGGATACTGGGAAAACACTGGATGTTACATGCCAGGGACCAACCGGGATAATGCCGTCTGGATCGAGTCACTGACGGGTCAGTGTGATGTCTATTTGCTGGACGCTCTGAAGCTGACTCTTATCCATAACAATTTATAGACGAGTCTGGGTGGTCGTGGTTCATTCCTCTCAACGATGGCTCGACCTCGGTCGGAATCGTCATGGATCAGGACATCAGCAACGGTAAAAAGAAGGAGCTCCAAAACCCTACAGGCATGCCGAACCTGCAGGCACACTACTTGCAGGAAATCCAGAAATCACCTGGGCTAGTCAAGTTCTTGGAGAACGCGACTCTGAGAAACACGGGCAAGCCCGGATCAGTCAAGAGCGCAAGTGACTATAGCTATTCCGCGACGTCGTACGCAGGGGACCACTACCGCGTTGCAGGAGATGCTGGTGGTAAGCAATCGGTTCCCCAGATGGATAGGGAATATAACCTTACGCTTCCAAACAGCTTTTATCGATCCTTTCTTCTCCTCAGGCGTCCACCTCGCATTCACGGGCGGTTTGTCCGCCGCAGTATCGATCGCGGCATCTATCCGTGGATTGTCCACAGAGCAAGAGGCCCAGAACTGGCACAGTTGTAAAGTGGGCACCTCGTACACCAGGTATGTACACATGAGTTTCTCTTCTCTATGTGGTCCAAGTTGCTGATTTGTGGATTACACAAGGTTCTTGCTCGTCGTGCTCGGAACGTATAAGCAAATTCGCAACCAATCGATCGATGTGATGAGCGACGTTGATGAGGACAACTTTGATCGCGCGTTCGACTTGATTCGACCCGGTATGTATTATCGAACTTTTTGATTGTGCTCTCCATTGAACAGATTTCGTTTCCAGTCATTCAAGGTACCGCTGACGTTGGAAAGGCTCTGACGGGCGATGAGCTAGACGTGAGTCAACTTCTGCACGCCAGGTGTTCGGCGATCGCTAAACTGAGTTTCGTCGTGCAGAAAACAATGGACTTCTGCCGCAACGTGTTTGCTCCCACTGATCCTGACATGCACCAGCGCGTCATTGCAAGGTACATAACAACTTTTTTTCCCATGATGACCGGTACTCAGGTACTGCCTCCACCAGAGTTCCCCGTGAACTGACGGACCCCAATGGCCCGATCCTACTGGACGCGGACCTGGACAAGATTCTGGATCCAAATGACGAGGAGGCGAGGCACGTCATTGGCGAAATCAACGCGCGCAAGCAGATCCACACGATGTACAGCCCACTCGACAACTTTGGCACTGAGAACCACTTTGGTTTCACGGCCGTCTTGAAGCGCGGCAAGCTCGGTTTGACAGCCGCTTGAAGAGGAAAAGCGACTCGGAGGTTGAATTCGATCTGCATTTGCATCTAGACGTGATTGGTGATTATGGGGGGAAAACCAACACCACAACCCCCCAAAATGTTATGCTTCTGCTATTCTGTATATCGATAATGATATATATAGTACATTATCGCGAGGGCGAAGTGTAATCTATTTAATTATTAGACCTATTCATCAATCCCATTCCATGCATTCCCAACTTAACCCCCTGCATCCTCGGATGCTAGTTCGTGGACTATTTCTGATCCAAAGCAAATACACACTACAGTGCGCATACAATATCTCCGAACTGAGCCTATAATGAGAGATGCATCGATGAGTGATGAGTGCTTGAGCAATGAGCAGTCGATATCAATGTATCGAGGCCTCTGGCGCCGGTCCGAAGTGCCGTGTACGATAATGATGAAAACATCGTGGCCAACTTGGGACCCTGCCCCGGGCCGACCGAAGTACATCCGAGTCATCGTTTGAGATTTTTTCGGCATCTATGGCGATATTCGATCACCGGTAGGGCCCGTGAGATAGTATTTAGTATACGCACTGTACGGTCACCGCTACACAAATATCTTACACATCCTCCCTGACGTTCGCCGGTGGACCAGGTAGGAGAGGAACAGAGGGAATCATTGGCCCCGCACGACGGCGCTCTACAGAAAGAAGGGACAACGACCGACTAAGCTCGGCTAGTACGCTACTAAATCTAACCCCGGCAACTCCCACATGGACCTTGCCAACCCCAGTTATGCTCCTCTCTGACACGGTGGGGCCACCTGGTACACCGGCTAGCTACACGATAATGGATGCTCCTCTTGACGGCCTACATTCTATAACCTAACCTTCACTGACAATATATTCCGCCATCGCGGGATATCTTACACATCCTTTCTGACATTCACCGCGAATCCACGATGTGCGAGTCTTCGGTGCCCGTGACGTCGCCGGTTATGACCGTTCGCTAAGCGGTACTAATAGCCCCCGGATCCCCGTTTGGTAACTGCATTCCGTGATTGAAGGAGAAACTCACGAAGTCCAAGCTATCATTGACGACTTGTGGGTGTTGGTAGATAGTTTAGCGGGATATAGCGGTTGGTCATTTTCATGACAGACTCACCCGTGCGGTCGCATCGCATCGCCTTGCACCAGGCCTATAAATCAGTCGCACTGCACGCTGTTCTAGTTCTTCACAACTACGACAATGGACATCATACGAGGATTCAAGGAAAGCAAGATTAGCGAGATCGAAATACCATGTGAGTAGTATCTGAGGATTCTGTCTGCGATGGCTGATCGACCGACGGGACAATTAGCGATGGATGCGCTCATCCCCTTGCTGAACAAGAATAAAGCAGATACAGAAAAGATCGAACGGAAAGAGTTCAAGTACGGCCAGGGAGACCGCCACTATGTGAGTTGGCCCGCCATGTCAACCATTCGAGTCTCTGCTGACGCGAACACATCGCTCCGTGGTGATCGATGATCATCGACAGCTGGACGTTTACTATCCTCCCACTGCCTCTGCGCTCTCCAGCCCCAACGGGAAGCTCCCGGTGCTCTTCTTTATCTATGGCGGTGGATAAAACACTGGCTGGAAGCGGTACGCCGAGCCTTATGAGATGGGATACCGCTCAGTTGGTGCCTTCTTCGCCAACCGCGGTTTCTTGACTGTCATTCCCGACTATCGGCTCTCACCGGACGTCCAGTTCCCTGCGGCCTCGGAGGACGTCCATGATGCGCTCCTCTGGGTCGCGGAACACGCGACAGAGGTGACGGCGGCGGTGACAGACCCTGCGAGCACACGCGCAGAACTGGACCTAGGTTGTGCTTTCATAATGGGACACTCGGCAGGGTCGGCGCACACGCTCACGCTGTCCTCGTATCCGCCGTTACGGGCGAGCTTTGACGAGAGGGCCGCCGAGGTGGGGCTGCGGGTGCGCGCGTTGGTGATGAACGGGACTCCATTTTATTTCGACGTGCCCGGGGAGACATACACCATCTCTGGCCCGGTTCATCATTATTACTTTGGAGACAAGGAACAGATGAGGGTGAAGGATCCGCGCGGACTGTGGGCGAACCTTGGGGAGGAGTACGTGCGTACGTACCCGGAAGTATTGCTTGTTCAGGGAGAGTGGGAGCCTGAATGGCTCAGGTTCGAGGTCAGAGAGGCCATGGAGAATGAAATGAGGGAGAAGTTCACGGCCGTCGGGAGGGATCTACAGAAGACATACGTCGCGGCAGGGCATAATCATATTAGCACAAATTGGGCACTGAGCACGGGGGATGAGGAGGGGGAGAAGTGGGGGTACGACGTGGCGGAGTGGATCAAGGCAAGGATTTGAATTAGTAGTAAATCGAGCTTGGAATACAGAATCCTTAACTCTTTCGTGACACAGTACCCACCAGAGATTATGTATCCATTTCCCAGCAGCAATGAAGCCAGTAGGACATGTTGTGTCAGGACTGGGACACCAATGCGTAACGCGTTGTGTCTGACTATAGATTGTCAGTTCATCTCGAGCAAGCGATCCGAGTCGATACAGAGCTTAGCTCGACGATCTGAACCGCATCGTTCTCTAACATTTGTCAGGTTTGAGTGCAGGACGAGACAAGCGTGCCGAATGATATCAACCTTGCATTATCGTCGTTCCTGGGTCCAAACAATCGGATGAAGGGACTGGCGACGCAAACCGGGAAAACTGAAATATCTCTGCCAGTCCGATCCATTAGCGCGGTTGTTTCTCGTCAGGCAGGATGGTGCGGCACCTCGGCGGGTGGCTGATAGGCTGACTCCGACTCCCCAGTGTCACTGCCACCTAGGTGGTTACTTCGTCTGCATTATCACCAATGAGTGTCATCCCCGGCATGCTATGCAACAGCCTTTGCAACAGCGGACTACCCATGCCTCCGACAAGTGACGCTGGCTCACCTACTTCCTCCAGCAGGTCTCACAGCTCATTGGAAAGTTTTTTTTTTCGATTCGGAATTAATCACCTCTAGTATCCACTCAAATTCTGACCGAGAACAAATGTACGAGAGGTCCATTCGCAGTCGCAGCATTCCACCCCGTTTAACGAGGACACACCACCTGACTACGCACTTAGCGCCAGCCCTCAACCAACTCGTATCATCAACAAAAATCGCTGCCGTACGATCGTCCAAGATCTTCGAAAGACAATTTTCGATGTCAAAGTGAGTAGCTCGTCGCTGATTTCATGGTTGCGTGATTTCACACACTCTTTATAGACTTTTCAGAACGTCACACCAGCCGAGTTTGACACTGTGCAGTCTTTGATTTGGGACCAGCATGATCTTTGCAAATTTGTCAAGTAAGCCTTTTTCGCCCTTCTGACTGCGAGGCAATTGAACCATTTCAATAGGTTGACTTATAGTCCCAAACTCCTAGAGATAAACGCCATGCCTCCCTATTCGATCCATGAAGACCCGATCCAATATTTCGCAGAATCCATACGTGAACTGCTTTCTACTCACAAGAATCTATTCCAGATCCATTTCAATTCAGCAATTCACACCACGGAGCATAGGGTCGTCCTCGACTTCCATCTGACTTTGTACCCCTCCTCGGCACCCAGGCTCCGGACTTGGGTCGGTGGGTGTGGGTTTGGTCATTTTCAGCCTGACATCCAGCAACAACTGCGAACAGCCGTAGAAGTGGAACCCAGGATTGATGCTGCAATCATGATTTACATTCATGAATCAAAATACGAGCATCCCCACCCGGACCATCCTCTTTTTCTTCGCTCCCGGCTCGACCCTTCCGCCTTTATGGCACCAGAGGGTGACGTCATGTTGCCTATCGTTATCGGAAATGTGAAATGGCTTGATATCAAGTCAATCGATATCTACGTGTCCCTGCGGGATGAGGACGGTAAATTTCATTTCGAAGAAGGAAACGTATCATGCGCGCGAGGGGTAAGCATTCCATGATATATCAATTCGTGTCCTCATGATGATTTCAGTCCCTGTACCCTACGCTTCAAATGCAGGATGTCACGAGAACGCTCGACTTAGCTTCCAAGCGGCTCCTCCTGCGCGTTGCCGACATGGTGGAGAACGATAACGGTGATAAAACCACAATCAATTCCCTGCGTATATCCTCGGAGACAATCACATTCCCGGCCGACTGGTATCGTTTATACCAGAAAATACGAAGGTCATTGTATGATACCGCATATGACCGTTACATCACGTGTCTACGACACAAACTGAGCTCCGAGTCAAAGCAGAAAGACATTGCACCTCTCGGTTTAGAATCACCTTTGTCGAACAAGGTTCCCGGGTCTTCTTACCATGCACCTGCTCCAGAAAACAAAGAGGTCGTACATGAATAAGGTATCAGCGGAGGACTTATCAGGTTAGCAGACGGACCGGCGGACATCTTCGATTGCGACTAATTATCTCACAGGACATTTGGTCTGCACGGCTCCTGAGATTCGGCGACCATACAAATCCGCTTTCGTACATGATATTGAAGCGGACTGGTCATTGCGTCTCGAAATGAAGCGTCGTCGTCGAAGCGCTACCTTACCAATTGTATGTGTCGATCGTTTGATATGTTTTCAATATCGCAGGTTCGGGGGTCATATGATTCAACTTTGTCCGTGAACTGCAAATCGCGTTTGACTTGAACCAGCCCGCATCGATGGCAGAACCGCAGGTTGCCAATGTAACAATCGACCAACAAACGATATGTATAAACTCAAACGTATACCTTCAATAAGATCACCGTCCATGATGAACTTGCGCTGTGCGAGCCGACATTAGATTCCCACGCCCGCATGACCCGCTACACAAATATTTACCTTACACATCCTAACTGTGTCATCCACCGCGAAGGGCGATATTCGGTCACCCGGCGCCCGTGAGGTTCGCTGGCAAGTTACACGAGAATGATGCTCCTCTTGACGTCTATAGTTTCATAACCTGACCTTCACTGACAATATCTTGCGCCGTCGGGGAATATCTTACACATTCTCTCTGACATTCACCAGGAATCCACGATGTGCGATATTCGGTGCCCGTGACATCGCCGGTTATGGCCGTTCGCTAAGCCGTTCCATTTTCCCCAGAATCCCCGTTTGGAAGGAATAACCGCATTCGCTCGAATCCAAGTGCTGTGATTGGAGGAAAAACTTATCTCTAAAGTTATCATTGACAAGTGAGTGTGGTAGATAGTTGAGCAGGAGACAGCGGTTGGTCATTTTCATGACAGACTCACCCGTGCGGTCGCATCGGATCGCCTTGTACCAGGCCTATAAAACAGTCGCACTGCACGCTGTTCTAGTTCTTCACAACTACGACAATGGACATCATACGAGAATTCAAGGAAACCAAGATTAGCGAGATCGAAATACCATGTGAGTAGTATCTGAGCACTCTGTTTGCGGTGGCTGATCGCCCGACGGGACAATTAGCGATGGATGCGTTCATTCCCTTGCTGAACAAGAATAAAGCAAATATAGAAAAGATCGAACGGAAAGAGTTCCAGTACGGCCAGGGAGACCGCCACGGTGTGAGTTGGCCCGCTATGTCGATCATCCGAGTCTCTGCTGACGCGAACACATCACTCCGTGGTGATCATTGACAGTTGGACGTTTACTATCCTCCCGCTGCCTCTGCGCTCTCCAGCCCCAACGGGAAGCTCCCAGTGCTTTTCTTCGTCTATGGCGGTGGATATAGCACTGGCTGGAAGCGGTACGCCGAGCCTTATGAGATGGGATACCGCTCAGTTGGTGCCTTCTTCGCCAACCGCGGTTTCTTGACTGTCATCCCCGACTATCGGCTCTCACCGTATGTCGAGTTCCCTGGGGGCTCGCAGGACGTCCATGATGCGTTCCTCTGGGTCGCGGAACACGCGACAGAGGTGACGGCGGCGGCGACAGACCCTGCGAGCACACGCGCAGAACTAGACCTGGATTGTGCTTTCATACTGGGACACTCGGCAGGGTCGGCGCATACGCTTTCGCTGTTCTCGTATCCGCCGTTGCGGGCGAGCTTCGATGAGAAGGCCGCCAAGGTGGGGCTGCGGGTGCGCGCCTTGGTGATGAGCGGGACTCCGTTCTTTTGGGACGTGCCCGGGGAGACATACGTCACCTCTAGCGTGGTTGTTCACTACTTCGGAGACAAGGAACAGCAAGACGCGAATAATCCGCGCGGACTGTGGGCGAGAATTGGGGAGGAGTACGTGCGTACGTTCCCGGAAGTGTTGCTCGTTCAGGGAGAGTGGGAGCCTGAATGGCTCAGGTTCCATGTCAGGGAGGCCATGGAGAATGAACTGAGGGAGAAGTTCACGGCCGTCGGGAGGGATCTGCAGAAGACATACATCGCGGTAGGGCACAACCATATCAGCTCGAATTGGGCACTGAGCACGGAGGATGAAGAGGGGGAGAAGTGGGGGTACGACGTGGCGGAGTGGATCAAGGCGAGGGTTTGAATTAGTCGTATATTGACTTGGAATGCGGAATGCCAGACTCTTTGGCCAGTAAGAATGTATGTCTCTTGTTACGCCTTGACATCGAGCCAACAAGACCCTAGGTTATGTCAGGACTCGAATACCAATGCGTTGTATTTGGCTATCGATTGCTATTTCACCTCGAGGAAGCGATCCGAGTCGATAGAGAGCCCAGCTCGACTTGCTCTAACACTTGTCAGGTCGAGTGCATGACGAGACAAGCGTCCTGAATGATATCAAGCTCGCCATGTCGTTATTCCTGAGTCAAGAAATTGGATGAAGAGGCTGGCGACGCAAAGTGGGGAGCGAAACTCGCCAATAAATTTTCAATCTCTCCGAGCGCTGGGAGTACGCGAGTACTAAACTTCTGATATCGATCAGTGGCGCTACATAAATATCATGGTGAGCCTCCAAGAAACCTACTTAATGACGCGATTGCTTTGGGATGTGATGGAGTAGTGGGGCTGCGAGGCGAACAGCTGTCGATAGACACCTCCCAAGTGATGTCGGACTCGGAGGCGGCGGCATCGGAAGAGCATCGATTACATCAGCAAACTGGTATTACTTACGCTCCCGGTGTCGACCGTGTTGAGCCACAACCAACTCTCAAAATGAAGCGTCGTCGTCGAAGTTCTACCTTAGTAGCGCCGGATACCTCGGTACACGCGCGTGACGGTGACAAAAAGTTGACCGTCACCAGTTCGGACGGACTTTCCGTGCATGCATCCAAGAAACTGAAGCTGCTCGCTGATCACAGCGTCTGTTCGCCGTTCCCTGATTTCCACCATCCGTCCATGGAGGACGTACGAGCCGTCTACGCGCTTCTTTCTTCGCACACACCTGGAGGAGCCCCTGTGCACGGACCTCTAACGGATTCGAGCTCTGCAACGACGTGCGGACAAACGCCAAACGTCATTGACGCGCTCATCGATACCATACTCTCCCAAAACACCTCGTCCGCCAACAGCTCCGCCGCCAAGCGCTCGCTGTACCGCGTCTTCGGACATGGTGAATCCAGCTTCGAAAAAATAGCGCACGCGGACAGACAGGCGATCGTAGATGCCATCCGATCCGGCGGCCTCGCGAACCGCAAGGCCAAGATCATCCAGGAGGCGCTCGTCAGCGTGAAGAAGAAGCACGGGAGGTACGACCTGCAGCATTTCGCGGTGGAGGGGGCGGTGTCGGACGAAGAGGCGATGCGAGAGCTTGTCACGCTCAATGGCGTCGGACCGAAGACGGCCGCGTGCGTGCTGTCGCTTTGTCTCGGACGGCAGGCGTTCGCGGTGGACACACACGTCTTTCGGTTGTCGAGATTGCTGGGATGGGTCCCGAAGACGGCGGACCGTGTTGGAGCGCAAGCTCACCTGGAGTTCAGGATCCCGCCGGAACTCAAGTATGGATTGCATGTGATGATGGTTCGTCACGGGCGTGGTTGCCGTGGGTGCAAGAAAGATGGGAAAGGTCCTTGTCCCCTGAAGAGTTGGCTGAAGGAAAGAATAGACATGCAGCCGGACTCGTCAGGATAGGGATGGCGACTCTGCGATTACTTGTCATCCGGAACGGGACCACCCTGTTCATCTGAACATCAACATCAAGTTTTTACAATTTCTCAAGTGCAGGACTAAGGGACTCATCCTCCTCGTCATGATCTACGTAAATTTTACAATCCATTAATTTCTCGTCTATCATGTGGATCGACTCACCAAACGTTGATTTCATGCATAATGTGGGTGTCTGGAGCATTCCGATTTCACATTAGCTTGATATTTATGACAATCAGATGACTTTGGAAACGTCGAAGTTGTGTCCGCCGATGATTGTAACGATCCATCACTGTCAGAAAACACGTCGAGGCACATATGTATTACAAGATGGCCTGCTTCGCAGAATACAGAGGCGAAGACGAAGTGGCGCTCGAGTATATCAGACTCTTTCGTGTGTTCCACCTTCTCTGAGATCGTCCAGACATTACCAGGAATACACAACATTTTGGATGATATTCGGCTCAACTGACAGGCGTCGCTGATGCATATCGACTCGGATTATCAAGCTC
>JBBPNI010000367.1:0-24888 GCA_038091135.1 Leccinum fibrillosum | reverse complement strand
ATACCTAGCTAGATGGTGCACGGACCATGACACAACGCCTGCCCTAACCTGTACGCGTAAGTGCTGACTGATGGTGATGTCAGTAGGGCGTAGGGTATGACGTCATGTTGGGGATGATGTCATGAGTGACGTCAGGTCACGTGACCTAGAAGAAGGGGAAGAGATAAGATAAGATAGACGCGTAAGGCGTCTAGATAAGATAAGATAACTCGCGGGGGAAGTAAGACGGGGAGAAGAGGAGTGAACCGTGTGGGAATCGAGAGGGTTAGCTAAGGGGTTAGCTAGGCTACGAGGGACGTAACAGTGTGAATGACAGTTTGTGAGTTTTGTGTTATGGAAGGATTTGAACAGTAGTAATGATGATGATACTATGATTTTGTTCTGTTTTCAAATGATAGTTGGTAAGTCATAGATTATTTGACATCTTTCCACATACCAATTCAGATGTTTGTTTTTTGCTGTATTCATCTCATTTATAGGAGGTATGGTACTTATCATGTTCAACATCATTGTTGACACATATTTTTTCATTCTGCTTTTGTTCTAATTCATTCAGCTGGTAAGTCTTCTACCATTACCCCAGTGGCAGTATATTCATAATATTCATAACATTTCTCTTCTTGTGTGATATTTGTTAAAGACTGTAAGTTATGTTTCACCAGGAAAGTTTTAGTCACATTCTAACTGTTCATTTTACAACAATTATAGAAGGTATTTAATATAATATAAAGAAGCACTATTATCTTAATAATTAACATTATGGATTCATACAGCTGGTAGGTAGTATATTGTTTGTTTTAATGTTATTGTTTTTTTTTGTTTACTAATCATTTGATTATTTCAAGGCTGTAAGTTGCTGTATATTATCTTTATAGTATACATCATACATATTTTATATTGGGCTTACAAATTGGTTTAATATTTGCAGGATGTAAGTTCCTCCAGTGATTGTGATAATAGTTTAATGTTTGATTGTTGATGAAATTAAATTATTTCATATCAATTTCAGTCAGTCAGTATTTATCATGCAAATTCAAATTCTATCTTTATCTTTATCAATATTTACAGATGGCAAGTTTTTTTATGATATCCTGGTTTTTGTTTTGTATTTGAATTCAATTTGTTATTATTAGATTGTTCATAATCAAACTGTTTGTCAATTAATTATATCATCTGTTGGTTATAACATTTTATTATTCAGTCCAATATCCATGCCACAGAATCTTCCATTCTGAAGCCTCATAGTATTGTACATTTCTCATTGATTTTATTGTATATTCAAATAAAACTGCAAATCACAGATCAATTTGGGTACATGGAAGAAAATCCTTCTAACCAACATTGGTATCTTTCTTTTTCTTTCTTTTTTGACATTCAAACCACCCAAAATGTACTCTTTGATTTTTTTGCAGATATCCTGCTCATACTAGAGCATTCTTTCTATCTTTTCCATGAAAAGGATCCTCAACCACTTCTATCTGCTGCTCATAAGTACAAGGAATCAAACATTCCCAAGGAGGTGAACACTGCTATGAAGGAAGTTTTTGATCAATATGGCAATGCAACCAAAGAAGAAAAGGTAGACATGATTGTGAATATCATTCTTCAAAATCAGATCAGTATGTTAAGCATATCTTTAATTGATCATTTATGTCAGAAATTTAAAAAGTCCCTTAGAATCTGGTATGGAAGTTGTTGTTTAAAAGAAGTAGATGACAAAGAGTGGAGAAAAAATAGTTGAAACAGCCAAGTCAGAAATGTGCTCAGTCATGTTGTATCCTTGCATGAATGTATTTTTTATGGAGATGTGAGGCACAAACATTGCATTCATATCACAACCTGTTGTCTAGAGTAAGCATAAGTTGTCCACATTCCATTCCAATTTCCATGTCCAGTAGAGGAAGCACAGATGGCAGTAAAGAGGTGAAAATCCCTAAGAATAGGAAACTGAAAGCCCCAGCATTCAACAATGGAAATGATTGCATTCTGAGGGCAATACAAGAAAAGGGTTGATGTACATGCATTCCTTTTTTGGTTGCAAATACAGCAACTCAATCCCCTTGACCCACACCTAGAAAGATGACACAAGGTCACACATCATTGACACAAGAGTGAGCACACCTCCCACTCTGGCTCCTTGACTCCACAAACTGCGCCACTACAGCACTGTGTTGGGAAGTAACCCATGCCATGCATTATGCATTACTAGGACGAGCATCCACAGAACAATGTATTATGCATCAGTAATGCAATATGAGATGGTCTACTGTAGATGTCAGTGTGGTCCACGGCATCAACCTCGTATTCATCGTCCGATCTCACACTTTTGTTTCTGTTGTTGTCCGGTCTGATCTGCAGCACAAGTTTATGATGAAGCGGGCAAGCATGATGTTAGAGATACTCCAGATGAAGCTGTGTATGCCAAGTCAAGTTGTATCATGTTGTGACATGAGCGCACCACAAGAGCCGCGCACAGACTTAAAGGAAAACATTGCAGAAATAAGATCCGAACATGAGATCAAGCCTAAATCATGTGTAGCGGAAGACGAGTTGGCTTACCGGTGCAAAAATATGGACAGGAGCAGGTTGATGAGACACAGCCCTACACAAGACAAGGTAATCGAGCCCATTGATGAACAATTGCACCTCTCAAGGGTAATGTATACATACCAAACAGAACCTATATGCACGGTGCATATACATGAGTCGTGTTCCAGTAGGCAAAAGAAACAAAGAGGACGCATGAAAAAGTACACGCTCCCATCCCTATACATGATCTTGGCCATCCTGATGGTCTGTTCACACGGTCGATCGAGTGCATTCTACATTGTCATCAAGAACACCATGAGTTCGAACGCGATCTCAAAGGGGGCAGGGAGAGAAAGAGCATTTGGTAGAAGGCGAGAAGGACGTCAGTCCAACAATTCGACAGACACAAGACTGATACATACACCCACAGCAACACGGACTTCGGTTTGGACATTGGTAAAGAACAACATCGCTAGGCATCGAATGAATGATCAGAGAACGTTTAGGACCCCACGACGACCGGTACGCACACAGCATCTCGTATATAACATACCCCACCAAGCTCAACGAGAGGAGCTGCGTCACAATATAGAACGAGCATGCTCAACATCAGTCATGGGCTGCAATCCCAGAGTACCCATAGTTGGAGTAGTATCAAGACTGTGGCGTGTGGCGTTTTGATAATCATATCAGCCACAGGAATAGTGTAATAGAGCTGGAGCTCACAGTTGCTGGTCGTGATGGATCAAATGCCGACAGCTACCCCGATGGCGTACCATACCTTGCAGCTGCAGTGAAGGGATCAGACGGTGAGGGCATTGGTCCATGGCTAAAACTCACAACTATCGTTAATCAGCCCCAGACTCTGTATGGGACAAAGGGAGCAGACAGGTACGGCGTGATCCCGCCAAACTCTATCGAGACAACCACGCTGAGAGGCAAACAGAAGAAGACGATTCACGAAAGGATTGCTCACCATGCACTTGAACGATCATCGCAAATGGGACAATATAACGGTTGAACATGAACAGGACCAAAGTTTGTAATTGACAGTCTCGCTTTCCATATGAACCGCACTTCGTCCTGGAACATGAGGATGTGGTGTCACAGCAAGATCTGGTGTCGTACGAATAGAGGCTGGCGGGAAAAACGAAGACCGGACGGACGGACTTGAGAGATGACATTCGGACGGTGGAGGAGAGGGAGCACGTACAATACATCCGACAGCTAAGCACAGGTCGGAAAATGTATGGCAAAAGATAGAGAGAAAAAAGGAACGAAGCTCGATCCCACTCTGATAACTTAGATCTCGCTCGAACTCGATAGTACTCACCGCTAACATACTGGGATTCCTCGATCCGTTCGACGTCGCTCGCACTAAGACCAGACGCCATGCAAAGTCCAGCGCACACGCCGTTTGTCCTGGGGGGTAGGGAGGAACGGAGGTAGGGGAGGGTGGCCTTTACACAAGTTGTAGTCCGGTACTCTCTCGCTTGCATGAAGCGCCCACTCGATTCGGTGCGCGCCACTGTATACGATAACTGGGCCTTGTTGATGGGCCGTTTTCCAAACGGGAGGTTTCCAAACACGACCTCGGACCTCATTCAGGTGGTGTGGGCCGTCCGTAGCAGTTAGCATGCTTCCTGGTGGTAAAAGCCCTTGAGGCAGTATCCGAACGAAACCTGAGTACTGAGTCAGTTACCAAGCTGGTAAGTTGGCATTCAAGTACGGCATGTCACAGGGACTCGGAGGAGGAGATGATGCCGGTTCAACACATCCCATTTTTTCGCTCCAAGCATTTTTCCCACGGCGGGCCGCCTTTACCAGACGGGCCGCCATTTGTCCGGGTTGCCGTTGATGTGAAATTTAATCGAGTGTAGTAAGTGAACGTGCAAAGGAGTACTCCGATATGACGTGAAGAATTCATGAAAGAACATACCACACGCATGCATACTGTCCTCACTGAGGCCTCAGGCTGTCCCCTGAAGAGTCACTGACCAGTGCACAGGTTAGCCACAGCCGGAAATGAACACCGTCAACAATAAATTACATCTGGAGCAAACTACTGAATCAAGTCGCACAGCCGTCGCCGTCCCGGGACTCCTCACCTGGTACATATGTAGTCCGGGAACCTCCGAGCCTCAGAGGTTTAACGTCCATGGTTCACGTTCATATTCATAAACCATAACCGACGTCACTAGATCAGCCCCCGAGATAGGCTATCGACCTGTCATATCATGTCACACATCATATCCATATCTTTTCATCATTGATCATATCATATCCGTCTTCAAGCAAACCAAGATACACGTGTGTTTACCGCCGCCACCACCATACACAACCACTTAGCCGCATCACCGCCATCACCATAACTTTAATTCCTTGCCAAGGCGAGATGGGCCCCACAAGATCTACTGTGGATCTGCTAGACGGGAAATGCTAGATCGATCAACTGAGGGTTGTGTTCAAATCATCGCGTTCGGACGTTATGGCTGACTAGTAGTAGCCTTACATATGAAATGAAATAACTCAACTTGAACACACGCGGTGACCGATTCCGATAACCTCCCTGGCCGGCTCACTCCAACGTTCGAATGTCGTCCGACTGAGGTCCCAGTGTGTCAATCGCTGGCTGTCGACGACCGAGCTTCTGTTGCTCTGGCGGGAGCACCAATTGCCAAGACCTTTCCCCATACACCGTAACAAAGTGAAGTCCTCTTTGAATGTTTCGACAGTTAGATGGGTCAGAATTCGGCCATGTTTGTTAGATGCACGTTCGATCGAGTTGGACCAGAGTTGCAAAGTCAGATTTCTCGAACCTCCGGAGGCGCAGCAAGACTGTATCCGTAAACCCATTTGGCATTCCACTTTCTGGCAACAAGTCAGGAAAACGGGGTATACAACTGTGTAGTACCGAACCATCCAGGTGTGTGTATGTAATAAAAAAGAAGCAAGAATGAACAGCAAGCAAAATCGTCGACAACCCAATGCAATCCTCCACAACGTTTGAGATCCGTGGAGAGGTTCGTGAATGATCATCGTGAATTCATAATGTTATATGTATCCGGAGGTGGTCCCGAGGGAGCTTCGTCAAGGCAGTCCGGCTCGTCTTCGCCGAATTGCACGTCGCCCCGTCCGTAGACCCATCACATTCATGGTCGGGTGGCCTTCCAGAATGATGCATACCTACAGTGCAGAATTAGAAACCCATTCGGAAAGCAAATAAAAAAGCCGGAAAAGGGTTGGCGACTCACATGTTGACCATATCCAGCGCCACTTCCGGTCCCTTTCGTATGCTAATCGGCTCGACGAAGAAGCCTAGCTTCCTGAACCTATATATGTATTCATACGTAGAATCAGAAGGGAGAATTCATAGATGTCAAACCGTCAGAAACTAAACTTACACTTCCTGATACCACGGCTGTCTCGCCGCCGACCTCCAGAGCACGAATCCACCGGACGAAATGACCCTTGCTAGTTCAGCCACCTCGTCTTCAACGTCCTTGGATCCAGGCGCGAACCAATCTAGGTGATCCATGATGACGGCCCGTGTGAGCGAACCCGTTGGGAGACCGCGCAAGACACTAAACGATGTAAATAAACGACATGAGCACTCATTGTTCATTTCCACAACCGAATTTGACAGCGCCTAAACTTACTTGAGGATGGAGTCAGTGTGCAAACGGAACGCATCTGTCGCCTTGCCGTTATCGGCTCTGAGTTTCTCAAATCCTGCGCGCGTGAGATAAGCTGGGCACGAGGTGGGAGTATAGCGACCAGTGAGGCACTGGGGGAAAATATAGTAAGAAGAATGCGTGAGGTTGCCGTTTTCGGCCGTCCAGGAACGCTTACCAAGGGGTAAAAGTATGCGCCGTCTTTGAACCTATACGTAGATGGGATGGGGTCCAGTGTGTCTCTGACGAACTCGTAGATGCTGCCTTCGTTGAGCAACATTTTCCTTTGGTTGAACGGGACACCGAGAGCGTTCCAGCAGAACAAGGGGTTTTTAAGCAAAGCGACGACGAGCGGGTTCAGAAGCACAGGCATCAGTTTCTCTCTCCATATTTTCACTTGCTCCTCGGTCGTAGAGGCGTGGCAAAGATCCTCTGCATCCTTGGTCACTCCGGCGAGAGTAAAAATGATACGAGCAAGACGGATCGCCAAACCGCTATAACCTTTCTTATAAAACGCATCCGAGAACGCCGTGTCGTTGATGTTCCAAAATTGATAGGCAATGGAAGAGAGAAGCGGTGAAATCTCGGAATCCAGTAGGTCGCGGAATCGTGGGTGTCGGCCCTCTCCAAACATGGCGAAAAAGTCCTCGTAATTCAATGAGAGCAGGGATGCAAGCTTCAACTCTAGAAGATGGCCTTGACTGAAAGTATGGTGTCAGAGGGATGGACACTATCGATGAAAGCAATTGCCTCACCATGGGTTCATATCCACACAATGAATCTATGGTAAAAAAAATGACAAAACAATGAACTGGTGCCAGCATATCGACTTACCCTCCGGGGCTGAGCGGCGATCGCGTAGTGCAGAGCATTGTCTCCGGCAGACGTAATAACGAGCATCGAATCATCAGGACCTAGGTTGAGATGCCTCATGTCCTCAAAAGGGTCTTCCTGTAATCCAAAATCAGATACTCCGAAAACAGTAACAATAAAAAACGTACCCATGTAAACGAATAAATGAACGTCCTGAACTCCTTATGAACAGGCTGTTCGTAATACGGCAATCTCCAGGGCTAGGCAAACTTTAAGCACAGGAACATACGAGGATGAGAACCGACGCACGTTTCCGACGTGGTAATGGAACGAGCTCAAGGGGGGTGTGATATTGATCGTCGAATGCGCTGGTGCCGCCGACTCGTCCTTGAGGAGTGCTTTATCGTCAAGCAGAGTAACGGCCTTGGAATCATTAGGGTTGGACGAAGTAGGAGAGCAATTTCCGATCATGTTTCCACCTTCCACTTCGAATGCATGGCAGAAGCGTGACACGTCGCACGATCGCGAGCGGCCAAGCCAGATGTAGTAAGGACTATCGAATGTTCGATGAGCGGAGGATAACGGAAATAGGCCATACTCACATGCGAACGATAAAGGGAATGACAAAATGATTCCTGCCATTGTACGTCTTGACCTATCGATGAGGATTAGAATCCCGTGCGATACACGAAACTTTGATGGTGGACCCACTGTGCCAAATTTGTACTCGAGGTAGTCGCGCCGGTGAGGTGACAGAGAGACATGGTCAAAGTCAAACCAGATCTGCCAGAACCAACGACTGAGCCAACCGCACTCTTTGCTAGTACCTCCAATCGCCTTCTCATGGAGTGAGGGCTGGCGTCCCGAGGTGTAAAAGTCAGCGACACCAAGCAGTCCATTCTCGGGAGAGAGAACATAATCAATGCGATCGAGGAGAGTGTAAAAGTTTGGGATCTAGAAAGAAATTGGTGCTTGGTAATGATGAGAGAAGAGACGAATGTATATACCATGGAAAGAGAATAGCTGAGCGTAATGAAACTGATGCTGCCCTTGGGATCAGTGGCAGACCACTCAGGGAGACTGAACGCTGTCGCATCCTGGCACAATACGGTGACATTGCGCCAACCCTTACGAGCAAACCGCTTCCGAGCCACCTCCAACAGAGGTTCGCAGAGGTCAATGAGGTAGATGGCGTCGAATTGGGAGACGGGGAAGTGTCTGTCCATGATCTCGATGTTGTGACCTATTCGTTGTTGGTCACGTAAAGGCAAGGAATAAGAACGAGCGCACCGGTGCCACCGCCAATGTCAATCCAGACGAGTTTCTGCGAAGGATCCTTGGCGCGCATGGCGCGAAGATGGCTCACGGAGAGACGCAACATGGTGTTGCGGCCGCGAAGCAAGCTTGTTCGAGTCTTGTCATACACGTCGGCCTGGCCCTTGTAAAACTGGGATGCAACACGGCGGTGAGGGACCATGTACACGAGGCGCCAGTGGGCGGCAACGAACCTTGTCGAGACGCGTCCGCTGATCGTTGGCGCGGAGCGGGCGAATGAAACAGTGCCATATGAACTTGAGGTAGGGCACCATCGCGTCGGCGAGAGCGAGGGCAACGGTGAGGACGGATCCTGCAACAATGAGGCATACCGCAATCGTCGACGACCCGGTGTAGCGCGAGAGGGCCTGACCGAGGTATCTAGGAAAAGAGTGAGGCGCTGAGAGAGATAGCGGCGACGGAGGACGCACAGACTATTGTAGCAGGTCAACAGGCCGGTGACCAAGAGTAGGCCGCGAAGGGAGAGAAACTGAATCATTGGGGCAGTAGGAAAGGTCCTAATGGGGAGGACATTTGGATCTTATAGAAAATCCACAATTAGTGAAGTTTGCTTTTACGGAGTTATCAATGCATCTTTTCGAGATGTGACGATAATAAGATGGCTTTCTTCCGAAACCAATCGCATAGCTCCCTCCGTGGGACGTGCGCACGAGGCGAGGCGTTCCTTGACGCGATTACGAACGTGCGAGTTCCCTGACAATCTCAACTCCCGCCAACCGTCATCCTCAAATCTTTGGGGCGGGTCACTTACTGGCGCAACCCAATATGATAACAAATACTATTTGACTTTTTCCTGTCGTAATTATGACGGGGAAGGGCTCTCCATGAGGCCTCCTGCCACCATGTAGCTTCTGTGATCCACCCTTGCGCCCAAAAAACACGTACATAGTGCTGGTGAATCGACTGAACCCCTCTTTCAGAATATCCGAGTCCCGCGACCCCCCAATGACTCGGAAGGCACCGCCCTGTGGCCCCTGTCCCCTGCCACCATCGATAATCGTGATAAGTAGGTTCCGCATTGCATCGAGGTCAATTAAGTTTCATCCTCGCCGTTTCGTACGAACGGTCACGTTGACGGATGGGCAATTGTGTGAAGATGAAGAAGAGTCACAGGTCGAAATGACCTCCGCACCCGAATCACCACTCTTGAAGACTACTTACACTCTGTCCGATCGTCCGAGATCCGTGCGAGTGATGATGAGATCTAGGACCTCAGAGTTGGCTCCCTCAGCTGGTCCACATCACCATTCTGATTGCCTGCTGACCCCGACCCCCAACCATTGGCAATCTAGCGCGCGAGGCGATCATCGCAGATAACCCATCACATCAGATGTACGGTACCCCTTGCCCTACCAGTAGACGCCGGGATTCCTGGGAAAGATACTTAAGAAAGCCAGTCTCGTGCCACAGCTTCTCTCTTTCAGATCCGTTTCATAACTACTTAGTGTGCGAAGTGGCAGCACCCCTTCTCCGTGTTCTCGTGTCTCATGCCGTTTCTCCAACGAAAATACGTAGATCTTATTCGCCACGTATCCTCGAAATGGGGCAACTGGGATCCCCCAATTCCAGTCGAGGTTTGGCGTCTATTTATGCCAGTTTGCATCCATCTCATTTTCACGTTTTCGATCGACAGGTGGGGGCATATGGCGAAGTGGAATACGAAACGGGCGAATTGAGGATTGATGGAAACATCTATGATTCTGATTTCCAAGGTGAACTTGACAGACTCGGCCTTCGACTCCGTATGGCCGATCACCCACCAGAGGAAAGTGGCGTAGAAGAGGACTTCATAATCGCATCCAAGGGGGCAAAGCGGGTGGACTTGCATGCAGGACCGGAGGCGTGCGTATCACGATCGCCGTTTCAGATGCCATGCGATGGCGAATAACTTCTCGTTCGCTTACGCACCTCACGCACGCTGTTGTCCTCACAGCAAAGTCCCAGGCATCGTGACCGCATCAATCAAAGGACAATGGCAATTCGAGCAAGGAAAACGGGATGCTCTCCTTATCATGAGCAGACCACGATTAAGGTTCCTCCCGCCCAGCGTCATCCTCGACAATCTTTATAAAGTGGACAAGCTCAGCGACAAGTGGCTCGTCACGAGGGTCCATGTCTGTCCAGCGTATTCCATGTACCTCTCGGATAAATGTACTGTCTCTCTCATTCTATTCCGCCCTGTAACGTGCCATTGCTGACGATCCGAATCCATACAGCCGGAGAAAAGATCTCTCTGGAGCTCCGAGCCCATGTACCGGTGGCTGCAGGCATCCCTGGAGTCACCGCAGGTGGAAACGGCGGCGCCAGCTGGTTGTCAAACACCCAGAGTGATCTGCTCCGGAAAGCGTGCGATCCGGAGGGCAAGTACTGTTACACGCCGCTCTACACGATGAAGCGCAAGATCGGATGGTTGCAACGAGTGTTTCGCGAGGGAGAGGAGCACGATCCAACGGGGGAAGAACTGTACGTCGATCGCTTTCGATCGGTCGATGATCGATGGGGGATTGGGGGACTGATCGTCGCGATCGGGGACGTTACAGGTGGCAAGACGTGAACCCGCCATGGGATCCTCTGGGCGAGGACGGCGAGGAAGATTCAGTACAGGTGAGCGCATCTCGTCGTAAACTGCGAGCGTCTGATGGAGTGGTGCTCGCTATGTCAGGACGACGACGAGAACGCGGACGAATTTTAACGAATTAATCGTGCGATCGATCGATCGATCGAACGCATGCGATATCTACTCATTCTCATTCTTGCAAGCATAACGACTCATTTATCACACCAGACTACTGTCATGCATCCAATGTACGATTCTGCATTAGAAAAGTTTTGTTATTCTCTGGCTTGGAAGGGCTTCACGTGCCTGATTCGGACGACAATAAAAGACGTATCTTTGTGATGGGCTTCCCTGGACAGGTCCGTGCCATACTTACTATACTTGGATCGGTGTCACGAAAAGCACTGCACATGAACGCCGTTTCTGAATAACAAGAACTTCGAATAAAATAATTACACCGCGAGTCGCAAAGGGGCCGTGTGTAGTAAGAAAGCAAAGTTCAAACCAATATGGCAAGTCTAAAAATCACATGCAACATGATGCCGGCACCAAGAACAAGCTGGTTGTGTGGTTGGGGATTCGGTCTTCCCAATCTATGGTGTATGTGACGTTCCTCCTGTCACCCCGTGACACGTTTGAATCAATTCAGAGTCTTCCTTCTTCTCGTTGTCGTACCGCTGGAATATGAAAAATAATATTCCACAGTACGGGTGTACTACTACCGCTTGGCGCAAAACCTTGAAGAACTCGCATCCCGACACCTGGTATGACAGCAATATTTCCTTTTTTTCTTTCTTGGGGAGGAAGGCACCCTGATTCATCTAAACCGTTGCACTAGCACAAGGATTACGAGACTTGAAGTGTACGTCGAAATCACATGCCAGTTGTCTGAGGACTTTTACATGTGATTTCGGTCTAAGCGCCGCGTAGTAGGACGCCGACTAGCCTGAGGAGCACTGATCCTCTGAATGAAATGCCATCCAGAGATCTCTCTCACACACGCACCTTCAATATGAAGACATATTATACGACATGAAGCGAACAAAGATCTAGATTAGGTCGTTCTTCGTTACTAGTAGGCCGACTGACCATGCCACACCGACGAGCCCTATGGTGATGATCAACTCTAGCCTCTGGGGCTCTGTACTGAACACAGTGAAAATCTATCGCCGCCGTGACAAGGTAGAGTCAATATTTCTCCCTCTTCCCGCTGCTGAACCGCACAGTCCATGACATGTTTGATTACACGATTTACACGATCGTTTACAACGAGCCTCGAGATCTCGCGTCCTGATCTCTGTGGTGACAACCAGCTTATCTCCGAAACTTTCTCTTTCTCAATTCTTTGGGGAAGGGGAACATTCAACGTACAAGCGAACGTTACGAGACGAACTGGTTGCCGCCCAATTGTTGAATCATATCAAAACGATCGTATCATAGTTTGAGGATTTTGGCATGTGATTTTCTGATGGCGCAAACAATGCCAAACAGTTTGAGGATGTTGACATGTGATTTCTCTTTTTTTTTTGTTGGGGTAGTACTTTGCTGACATGTGATTTCGATTTGGCAAGCGCCGCTTCGCTTCTGGGCGCCACTCCCCCTGTCGGCCGACGCACCGTGCAGGATGAATTATCTTCTAAATCCACGGAAATTCTGACCGATTGTAGAAATGTACGAGACAATATTATTGTACACTCGCAGAGGTGATCCGACGCACAACGCGTACTCAACTCGCCCGGATCACTGTCCGATCAATCAGGCTTGCTCCTCGCACCACGAATGCATAGCGATATAAAAATTTCCGGACGCGATCACTACCAGTGTGGTATGTACGCTCGCTCGGGTGTTTCTAATTCTCCTCGACGCTGGACGAGAACACCAACTTTTCTGCAGTTGAGGCGATCAGGATTTAGCATGTGATTTTGATTCAAGCGCCGCCTGGATTCCTTCGACACGCCCCTGTCCTCATGTTCTGTTGGTCCATCGCGACACGACGACTCACACACGTTCCCCCTCTACATCGAACGGCCTTACCGTTCGGAGACCCTCTCCATCCCGTACCGTGTATGGCTACTTCTCACAGCGAACCAACGCTGAGGCCTACTAATTTATCACATAGGAGAATATGCTGTAAATCTGCTCATTACAGAGGTATGTATGGAGTTGGTGTGACCGCCCTGCGACAGTCTATCAACAAGTGGTAACAATCGTGCATTCGAAAGCCACGATTGCACACGATTCAAATGGTAGGTATGGAGGTGACTGCGAAACGAAACGACTCGAATTAGAGAGAACGTACCCTTCGACGACAACAACGCGCACGCCATTACTGGCCCGCATCGCATGAACAAGGTACAAAAAGTAATCTGCACAAATAAGAGGAACGAAACAGCGGATGACGAAAAGCGCAGACAATAGCACGATCGCGTAGTACGAACCTGGACGAAAGGTCGTGTAGTAAATCAGCTACGCATAAAGTATAGGGGAAGAAAACAGGGCAGCTTACGGCAAAGCTCGAAGGTAGTAGCAAGTACATATACACAGAAAATATGCGAAGAGCGGGTTGTATTCTACAGGTCGACGATATCCGCTGTGCCGCGAATGTTTGCAGAAACGCGGACGACGGTGAAAGAACGAACGAACGAATGAGAAAGAGGAACGAACTACTAAAACAAAGGCAACCGGAGACCACGAGAGACGCTGGTGTGGACCAAGGGAAAGCGGGTGACCCAAAGAATACATTCTATGCGTTGAATTTCAGAGAATGGAGAACTATGCAGAGGTAGTTGAACTGCTGGTAGGTTCCACAGCTGGTGCTTCCGCTGATTTTTCGGCAGAAAGTTCCGCGATAGCCGCAGTCGCTGTGGGGTTCGCATTTGGAGGTGGGGGTCCCGGTGGTGGATAACCGCCATAGCCCTGCCATGCTGCTGGGTATCCACCGTAAGGAGGATGTGGTGGAGGATGGAAATATGGTGGATAGTAGCCCTGTGCGTGAGCAGGGACCAGGCCCTGTTGGTGGGGATCGGCAGGAGGTGTATGATGATAGCCTGGATACCCGTATGGCTGGGATGGACCTTGCTGCGAGTGTGGCGTGTTCGGAGAGACACTATGTAGAGAGTGAGCAGGAAAGGGGTATAAGGAGGGTGAGACTGCGCACCCGGGTGGACCATAATAACCGGGTGGAAGTGGGTAAGGAGTGTAGTGAGGTGGTGGGGGGACGCTAGCTACAGGGGACTGTTCAGGATAACCATGTGGGGGTGGAGCACCAGCTTGGGCGGATGTCGGTGTGGCGGGAGAGGGAATTGCATTTGCCTGGCGATCGGTGGGAGAGGTAGATTCGGATTGGTTGACCTTCCCTTTCCGTCTTTTGGCACCATATGGGCTGAAACGGCCACGCTTGCCTTCCGAGATACGGCCGTCTATGAGTAGAGGGAGACCAGACGAGAGGGGACCCGTCAATATCGATGGTGAAGAATCGATGTCATCTGCTTCGCCGCGATAGCGGGGGATGCCATCTACGCCGATCTCAACTTTGGGCGGGTTGCGGAAGTGAGTCTTGTCGAGGTACTCCGGGCTGATGTCGAGCGAAGCCAGCTCAGGCAAAGAGGACGGTGAACGAAGACGACCTTGTTCAACATCTTCTATTTTGTAGTACGAGATCAGATGCTGCGACACACCGCCAATAGTGAGGGAGAAGGTCTGGCAGGGATGAGCGTGAGAAATTTGAGGGGGGCCCCCGCTGGGGCAGGCAACGAGGACAGACCTTTTTCATGAGGCCATCGGTTTTGAACTTATAGCTGTTGGTGAGACTGCCGACGAGGACGCGTTCACGTTGTCTGTCGACGCCGAGGGAGCCTGATTCACCTTTGGGTCTGCTGAGGGATTGGCCCTCGAGGCGGGCGCCGTCCACGTTGTACTGCGAGTGTTCGTTGACGGTCTCTGGTGGGTCAGCACGCACGCCCCTGTGCCCTGCGCCGCGTTTGTCTGTTTCGCGGTAGAGAAGAAAGTTGCCAAGTATGCGAGAAGGGCTCCAGAAGAATCCGTCGGTCCAGCGCTTGATTCCACTTTCGTCCTCGTCGAATACGAACACTGAGCCAGAAGTGATCATTTTCCGTTCCGAATCGACTAAGCGTCGAGTGACCCTTGGGATGAGACCGCGTCGTGCGGCTTCGAGAATGAGGAGGGCATCACCGGTGGTTTCTATCCAGCCTGACCAGGGGGGCTCAGTCCATGTTGAGGCAGGCTGTTGCTGCTGGGTGGGAGTGGCGTTTGGAGGCGAGTTTGCAGCCATCTGTTAATGAAAATTATTATGCTAATAAACATGATGGAAGTGGAACAAGAAGAAGCCATCAGCCACTTTTTTGAATCAAAGTTTGCGGGCCAGACAAGGTTGACTCACCGAGCAGGTAGATTTGCGAGTCGGAGGCGTGAACGTGCACTTTTTAGGATCTCAGCAACACATTTCACGCCACACTTGTCCATAACCGCCAATGGGTCCGTGCACTCATTCCGTCCCATTCTACCCGTCATACAATCCTGGTCCCCTTCAAAACCACCAGCTCAAAGGACGGGGCAAGCCAGACCGTGTTTCTCGCCGGCTCTCTCCAACAAGGTTTCCCGGCACGACGCTTAGTCATCCATGAATTACTGTCCGCGAAGGTTAACTGTGTTCTTTCTATGAAACCCTCCTCCTTCGTTCCTCAATGTGGGTCGTAATTTTCCTTCTATGTATCTTGTTCCCTAGATCGCCCGTGTAATCAGCATTCCCCACTACGCAATAGGCTTGCCTGCCCATACTTTATGCGGTCATAATGCCGTCAAAATCATCGAAATGCACCATGAGAATGCACGGGTTTTGCCAGCAAGGAACTCTGTTCCCTAAATCCTGTGCATTGTGTATTATTTCTCGTGCATCGTATCTGACTGTGCCGCCACTGCCTGGCATGCGTGCGATGGCAGACGTGCGACCCCAGTCTCCTCAGACTTCATTTCATGGTGGCACCAATGCGGCCCGTCGCGTCGGGTTTTGTGGAGTCAACTGCGTTCCTGGCGCGACCCTTCTTTCTTTTTAAATCTCCAGATTCACCACTGCTAGGACCTGTGACTCAGAGGGGTATCTTGCGCCATGACTGGCGCGTTATTACTGGCGCGTTAATACCTTATAATACCATTTACCTATTTAGCCTGAGAACACTGCTTCAAGTTTCAGGAATCCCCGCCTTGCCACCTGCAGTTTACTTCCGCAAGTACTGTCTGAACTGCTCTTCGCATTTCTCCTCCGAGTCCTCGTGCTCGTTCATGTCGACGGATCAATCCGCTGTGTTGGCATGGAGACTCGAGGACTGTTGTCATTCTCATCGAAATTTCCATGGTACAACATTTAGTTTACGCGCATCAGTACAACCGGATTCATAATGCAGCGTTGATCGCGGTCTGTCTATTTTCAACGTATCATTCCACTTATCCGCCTGCTCACCTTCAACCATAGAATCTCAGTTCGTTGCTGCTTCTCGTCCGACTGTTTCATCAACGATGACAGTGTACGCATTGCGATCTTCTCGCTTTGAAACTGTTTCATCTGACAATTCTTACCTCGGTCCATAGACACAGGACGCAGTTTTCGCCTCCTCATTTCTACCGCAAGAGCAACTCGATGCAAGCTTTGCCGTGCATATCACAAGAACCATCGCCTTGTGGATCCACCCAGCAAATAGGGTGGGTTCTCACTCGTCTCCATGTTCCACACCAATGAAGGACGATCCGAGGAGAAATACGAGAGGCATTCATGTGAGCATGAGTTAGCACAGAAGCGGCTATTGAGTGGCCAGGGTAAATTCCTCGCCATGAAACCAGTCATCAAAACGTTGATGGATCTAAGCTCATCTACTGCACGCTGTTACCCTCAGGTACCCGACTCGAAGAATGATCCGCGCACATGGACTCTGCTCCACCCCTTGGGGATTTTTTATCCGACTGGGCTGAATATGGTCTGCGATGTCTCTATAAAACTACACTCAGAGATACCCAGACCTTAGGCCAGAATGGCTACCCTCCTCCTTCTGATGTTGCTTTCGGCTGTGTCGATGGTAGTTGTTGTAAGCTCCCGGCTTTTCTCACCTCGACAAATCTCACCGTGTCCCTTAGCCCGGCGCTCTGGCTTTATCTGCTGGAGTTCTTGTTGATCGCCAGAAGGGATGCTGTGGTAACTCGGAGGGCCCACTCCTTTCCCGAGCCACGCCCGTATCTCCTGTGACGAAAGGTTTACCGGGGACTTGGACGTACGTAGGATGCTACGTGGACAATGCCAACGGGCGAGTACTCGGGAATGAAAATGATAACACCGCCACAACAGTCCAGAGTTGCATCGCCTACTGTAGCGCCAGCAATTTCACGGTTGCGGCGATCGAGTACAGTACGCAATGTTGTGAGTGAACATCTTAAAATGCTCTCCTTTATCTGCATAGATGATTGATTTGGTTTCCATTTGCAGTCTGCGGTAATTATATGGTGGACGGAGCTGTTACAGCACCCGACAGTGACTGCAACATGGCCTGTGGGGGAAACACAGCGTAAGCGTGTGCCTTCACCACAGGTATCTTACTGACTTCTTTCTAATGACACACAGGGATGCATGTGGTGGCCCGAATCGCCTCTCGACATACTCTTCGACGGGAAAAGTCACAGTGCTTCCTGTGCCCACTATCCAGAATTCGAGTCTTCCCGGATCATGGAAATACCAAGGATGTCTCCCGTAGGTGGTCATTATTTTAGTCTGACCAATAAGTATCTGACGTTTTTGACACACCCCTTTGAATAGTGAGCCCGCTAGCGGACCTAGAATGTTCCCCTACGAGATAGATTGGACGACGAACAACACCGTCCAGGCTTGTCTGAACCAATGCGCCGCGTTTGGTTACCCTGTCGCTGGATTGGAGTTTGGAGAACAATGTTGTGCGTCTTGGTTCTGCTTTCGATCTTCATATGTGGTGAACAGCTGGAGATGCTAGTTTGCGGTGATCCTTCCGATATCACTGCCAACAATGGAGCCTACGTCTCTGATTCAGAGTGCAATACACCTTGCGCTGGAGACCCCATTCATCTCTGTGGGGGACCGAACAGACTGACCACCTACCAGTGGACCGGAAACCCACTTTACGTTTGGAACACACCAGAAAATACAGGGAATTACGAGGTAAGTCCGAAATGACCCCGCACCCTGTAGTATATGCTTATGATCTTCAGTTCCTGATCGGGGGTCTCGTGGTACCCCTCATTGCGACCGTGGGTATCAACAACAAGGTGACGTTCATCGAGAAATCGGGCACGTCCGAGTTCGCCAACTCGACGGGCGCGTACGAGCTCGATCTCAGCCTGACGGACAACTACAAGTTGGCCTGGCGCGAGATGCACGTCAAGTCAGACGTGTTTTGTTCGGGGAGCATCATCTTGCCCGATAAAGGCGCTAGACAGATCAACGTCGGTGGATGGTCGCTCTCGTCGACGTTTGGCGTCAGGCTGTACTATCCTGATGGAAGCCCTGGCGTGAACGGGACGCACGATTGGGAGGAGAATGTCAACGAGCTGTCGCTTCAGGTTCGTTTGGACCTCTTGATGAACTATGATTGATTGTTAATCTGCGTGGTTTGACAGCGTGGGAGATGGTACCCCACGGCGATGATGATGCCGAATGGGAGTATCCTCGTCGTGGGTGGGGAGACGGGAAGCAACGGACCACCACAACCAAGTCTAGAGATTCTCCCGAAGCCGCTGGGGGGCGACACGACCATCACGCTCGACTATATGCAACGCACGAACCCAAACAACCTGTACCCGTTCTTGCTGGTGCTTCCGAGCGGACAATTCTTCATTGGTGAGGACAGATGAATCGTGGGATCGACAGGTCGACTCAAGGTTAACTTTATTCAGGATACTACAATGAAGCCAGGATACTGGATCCGGTGACATTCGACACGGTCACGGTGTTGCCCAACATGCCGGGTGCGGTGAACAACTTCCTTGCGGGCCGCACGTACCCGATGGAAGGGAGCGCGGTGCTTCTTCCTCAACACGCTCCGTACACGGATCCGATCGAAATCTTCATCTGTGGTGGATCAACACCCGCGGGCGGGATTGCGCTCGACAACTGCATCACGATCGCACCCGAGGTGGAGAATCCGACATGGACGTTGGAGAGAATGGTGAGTACATTTGTGGTATGGCACTGCCAAGGTTTGTATCTAAGCGGGACGGATGATCTGGTATAGCCGTCAAAGAGAGTCATGCCGTGCATGGTTACACTTCCAGACGGGTAAGCCATGGCTGAGCCTGGGAGATATGGCCCGTAGGTCTGACGACGCTGCTGCAGGACGTACATGATCCTGAATGGGGCCCACCAAGGGGTCGCCGGATTCGGTCTCGCCACCGATCCCAACTTAAACGCCCTCCTGTACGACCCCACGAAGCCCGTCGGCCAGCGGTTCTCGATCCTCGGCAACACGATCGTCGCACGGTTGTATCACTCCGAGGCGACGCTCCTCCCTGACGGCCGAGTGCTCGTGTCGGGGTCGGACCCAGAGGACGCCGAGAATCCAGAGGAATTCCGGATCGAGGTGTACATCCCTCCTTACTTGAATCAGGGGTTCAAGCAGCCGACGTTTACGATCACGGAGACGGACTGGAAGCTTGGGGGGACGTATACAATTGATGTGACGCTCTTCCAGGGGACTACTGGCGCGATGCGGGTCTCCCTCATTGCAGGTGGGTCTTTTCACCACCCGCGCGTGCACATCTGACCACGCATGCACGCACTCAGCCTCGTCGAGCACGCATGGAAACGTCATGAGCGGAGGCCGGATCATCTTTCCTGCCTTTTCCTGCTCAGGGACGACGTGCACGATTACTGCGCCGCCGAACGCATTCGTCTGCCCGCCGGGCTGGCATCAGCTGTTCGTGCTGGACGGACCGACGCCGTCGCACTCAGCCTGGGTTCGCATTGGCGGTGATCCGGCCCAGCTCGGAAATTGGCCAGATCACACCGATTTTACGTTGCCAGGGGTTTGACTTGTCTCTTCCCAAGCCCTGCTCCCGCCAGAAAGTGGGGAAATAGGATCGATACCTGGATTCTGTTTATTTCTATTTTCTGAGATCTGTATACCCCAAAATTCCCATGATGGGTGCTTGTCTGCTTTGGACTTTGGCCGATTCTTACGATTCGGATGGACAGTATTTGGTTTTCCGTTGACTCCTGACTAGGACTTTCTACTATATATGTATCTATTTTCAGCGATGATGTTTGGTACAGCGAGTACAACTTTCCAACAATGAAAATATTTGGTACGAGAACGAGCTTTTCAGATTCAAAAGGTGTTAGAAGGCATCACGACGAAATGATGTTTTCATTTATCATAAAATGTGCCCCAGTCTAGACAAGACCCACTGGCATGATGTGGCATCACAATCATCTCCGCCTTTAAGTTTCACTGGCAAGTAGCAGAGGCACTGTCGACAATGCCAAACCAGTGCGGGTCGAGTTGGGTCGAGAAATGATTTGCCGTCAAAAAGAATTTGGAGATCGACACGCAAGATGGGAATCATGGGATATTGAATCGATCAGGATAGTAGAGACCAAGAAACTCGTTCAGGATTGATGAACTTGAAGTGTGGTGGGCTCAAGGTGTCGATTGCAGTGCACCGTCATGGTCCTTTGTCATTTCCTCTATTATTGATAGCTTTTCTAGGACATGGAGGACTTCAAGTTGAGCAAGGACAGATTGAAGTCGAGCAGCTGGAAAAGGAGAACAAACGACATGGACATGCTTTGCAGATCGACCAGATCAAGCAGGCATACCGCAAAGAAGAGCGCCCGCTGCTCACACAAGGCTAGTATACTGGCTGCGAGACCTTTGACACACTGCAGAAAGCACGAGTAGAGGACAGCCAGTGCTGCCAGTTTTTTATTTTATTTTATTTTATTTTAAAATCCATTTCCGTCCATGTGCCAGTGGGGTGTAGTACCCTATGTTGGATGATCTAGACTAGGTAATAAGGGGACCTGTGCACCACCGCTTCCCCTTCGACTTCGCAAATGCCCCATCGAGCCAGGTGTGAGGCCCCCCAACAGTCCCATCGTTCCCTCCAATGGTTTTAGTTGCACAAGTCATATAAGTAAATCTGTGGATCACCTGTGTGATGATCTGGCATGTGTGGTGGTGCTATCCGATGTGTGCTATGGTTATCATGTACTCAAATCGTGGTGGTGATCGGGTAGGATAGGAGTAGGGGCAGCACGAGTAGAATAAACTAAAACGAGAGTGATTGATGTGAATTGAAGATTTGATGGTCAAGGTGACGGCAGCAGTGGTGGCCGGAAGGGTATTGCTGGTTGCCGTGTGCTGCCAGATTGACAACCAAGAAGTGGTTGAGCCGAATGCAGGGCGACTATACTGGAGCACACTGGGGGGACAAAGTTGTTGGTTGCACACAATCAGGAATGAGAGACAATTGGGCAGTGGCAGAGAAGAAGATGGAGGAAGAGGAGGAGAGGAGAAGGGCTGTGCATGCGGAGAAAATGGAGGAAGAAAGGAGGAAGTGGGAGGAAGGAGGTCAAGAGGAGGGCAGAGGAGTGGGAGAGAGTCAAGGCAGGTGAGTGTTTCTTGGCTGAATTACAGAACAATGTGCAGCAGAAGAGGCTGAGGCAGTGAAAAAATGGAAAGATGAGGAGGCGTTGGCGGAGCAGCATTGACAATGCCAGATTGAGCAGCTCAGCTGCTGCACTTGAAGAAGTGCCCAAGAAGGCACAGCAGGAGCAAGAGGCGGGGAACATGTAAAGATGCATATGCACTCTGCCAAGATGGGTCCTGCATTTCCATGTATCAAGGAGGGTGCAGACACATACTGCCGGAGGTGCTTCTGCCCCCACTGCATGACCACTTCAACAACGGGCAGCCTTGCACCTCCACGTTCACAGAGTCTGGTGGGGCTGCTACCTATCAGTGCAACTGTGATGTGTGCAAGGTCCACAGAGATGGTGCATGGCATCAACATATGGCTGAGAAGGAGCATGGGCCATGGCCCTTTGTGATTGAAGTCGAGGATTTCTTTTCTCTTCTTTTCATTGCACCATACAGTCATGTCTGTGCTTGTTCATTTGTTTCCTTTTCCTTTTCCTTATGCCTCTTTACTACTTGGCGGCTTGGCCCCCATAATCCATCTTCATATTTCCCAAAACATACCATGATTTTACTGTATCCATCAAGGCTATAGCCTACTAGTATGATAGGTACTGGAAATATTTTACCTCTTTTGATTGGTTAGAGTTGAATTACAATGTGAATTCAAATTTTGGAATATAACAGCATTGTCAGTACTTTCATTTGTGGCTTCTAGTTTCCAATTCCCAGAAACAATAACATGTCTGCTGTAGTGTGTTCAAGACTAGAATGTGGTCAAGTTACTTAGTGAACAATGTTTTTTGCAACATGGCATTTCCTCCCAATTTTTTCATTCAATGTATACAATATAACTGAATGCATTTCTATAGATTCTTGGCTCTTTCAACAAATTTTCTTTGCTATTTGCATCAACTTTTCTTCTTCAAAAAAACTTGCCAGTGATGTTCTGAGTCACTGACTCCTTCCACATCAGGGGGTTCATTTGGCAGTTGCTGAGAATACAGAGTTATTCAGTGAATGAAAAGTGAAAGATATGCTTAACACACTCATCCGATTTTGAAGAATGATATTGAGAATCTTCTCTACCATCTCTTCTTTGGATGGTTTGCCATGTTGATCAAAAATCTCCTTTATAGCTAATTTCACCTTCTTGGATATGTTTGATGCCTTGTACTTTTGAGCAGCAGATAGAAGTGATTGAGGATCTTTTTGATGGAAAAGATAGAAAGAATGCTCTAGGATGAGCAGTATATCTACAAAGCAATGAGATAATTCATTTTGTTTTGTTTGTTTTAAAATATACCAATAGTGATCAGAAGCATTTTCTTCCATGTACCCATCATCTATCATTTTCAATTGAATTGTAATACAAAATGAAATTGATGAGGAATTTACAATATTGTTAGACTGCAGAATGGAAGATTGATGAGGAAAAAGATTATTGGACTGAATAATGAAATATTATGACCAAAAATGAATGTAATTATTTGACATACTGTTTGATTGTGAATAATCTGACAACAACAAATTGAATTCAAATCAAACCAGGACATTATGAAATCAAATTCACCATCTGTAAAGTAAAAAAACAAACGGAAGAGATCAAAAGTGAATTTGCATAATCAACAATTTGTACAACCAATACTTACAGTCTGAAATTGATGTGAAATGATGTCAATATTAATATATTATCACAATGGTAGTGAAGAACTTACATCCTGCCATTTATGACATGATGTTTTCAATAAAATGAGTAAGATGTATACTGCCAAAAACCACATGCAAAACTTACTGCCTTGAAATCAGGAAGTGATGACATCAACCAAAAAATAAAATCAACAATATAATGCATACCATCTGTAAGGAATCCAACATATCTATTGTTAGTATAATTGATAAAATAATGCTTTACAATATAAATATACCTTCTATAGTTCTCAGAAATGAATAGTTAGTATGTTATTTCCTAGTAAAATATAACTTACAATCTTTGATAAATAAAATAAAACAAAATTGATATGTTGAATATGTTATATAATAATAGAAAGCTCACCAACTGAATAAATCAGAATAGATATGAGATGTAAATTTATATCAATGATGGTGACACATTGGTAATGTGAAACAATATACATTCTGTAAATTAATAAAAAATGAGAAAAATAAATATGATCAATCAAACAGATATCAAATTGTCTATAACATTCCTGCTGTTATGTAAAGTGGAGCAAATTATGATAATGTCATTACTATTATTGACATTATTTCAGATTGGAATACTCACAAACTATTAATAAGAGACCAGATCAATGGATGAATGAATATCACATGCTCAGTCATCCTTGGGCCTTTATAACATATTGGACAATAGACAACTCACATCCTGGCATTTCCAGAGCAAAATAATTGGACATGGCATCATTAGCATCACAACTCTTGGCATACTCCACAATGCACAACTCACTTCCTGTCATTCCCAGAGCAGAACAAATATACATGGCATCATTAGTATCACCACACTGTGCCACATTGAAGAATACACAACTCACTCCCTGTCATTTGCAAAGTAGAATAATTGGATGTGGCATCATTAGCATGACCACTCTCTGGGGTACATTCCATATTCCACAACTCACAACCTGTCATTTCCAGAGCATAATGAATGAACATGGCATCATCAGCATCACCATTGTCTGACACATTTCAGTGTACAACTCACATACTGTCATTTCCAGAACAGAATAATGTACATGGCATCATCAGCATTAACATTCTTTGGCACATTCCACAATGCACAACTCACTCCCTATCATTTCCAGAGCAGAATAAATGGACATGGCCTCATCAGCATCACCACTCTCTGGCATATTCCACAATGCATAACTCACTGCCTATCATTTCCAGAGCAGAATAAATAGACATTACATTATCAGCATCACCACTCTCTGGAACATTCCATAATGTACAACTCACTGTCTGTCATTTCCAGAGCAGAATGAATGGTCATGGCATCATCTGTTACAAATCTCTTCATTTTCCACTTTTCGAAGTCACGTGACCTGCTTAGTCAGCATCACGTGACCACTTATATACTTCACCTTTCGTTTCTCACTTTTTACTTTTCCAAGTCACGTGACATACACAGCCACAGGTCACATGACTTATCCTGGTAGCACCCGTTGGACACTTACCATAATAGTTAGCATAGCTTATCCAGACCGGCCCTAAGCTGGTCTGTGCACACATGTAATTAGTATAAATACTTGAATGCAGCAACCGAACAAGCCAGTCTTGTTCTGGTTGGATTCCC
>JBBPNI010000366.1:0-24911 GCA_038091135.1 Leccinum fibrillosum | reverse complement strand
CCCATGACCGCCTTGTACAGTCGACTCCCTCATAACCCATACCAGGGATAACCCATACTCCCTCAGAACCCATACCTTTTGAGCTGTCCCGACAGGTATGGGTTATGAGGGAGTCGACTGTAACGCTACATTACAGACAATTATCCTCAGGCTTAAGATCCTACTACCAAACGCGCTGTCAAGTGGCATGACATCTACAAATCAGAGTCTGAAGACGAGAAAAAAGAAGAAATGAACACGGGTGTAGATAAAAGCTTTGCGGCTGAAAGGTTGGCATAGGATTATGCTTGATCTTCTCCCTGCATACTATCTGAACCTTCAATCTCGTCTACTAACTATGTACTTATTTTTGATATCACATAACGTCGATAGCGACCACATGTATGCGTTACTAGATGACTCTGATTCGACGCTTGCTTACGTCTACTAAGTATAGATAATCAGAAAAATTTATGTAGACAGACGCCCAGTGGAGTAACGAACAGGTTCAGGCCGAACCGTGGAGCGACTCGGGCCCATCATATCATCTTCAAGTTGCCAAGTGAGTCGGATTAACGATCACGAATCAAGGCAGCTTTTGACGTCGGTTACCGTCGTGGAGATTTACATTACATAAATACATTCGAATACTTACATGAACTTGTCATGGGGGATGACTATCGATGACTAATAGATGATTTCCCGCATCTGCTCCTGCACTTTCTCCTACTCCCGTGCTCGTCCTCGTCCTCCCCCTCCTGCTCCTCCCACTTGTTGCCCTCACCCCTCCTTTCGCGCCCGGTCCTGACCGGCATTGTCGCAGCCGTACCCCTCCACAAGCGACGGCCCTCAGCGGCCCACATCCTACCGCCCAGCTAGCCTTGGGCGTGAGCGTCGCCCCGCTGCGTCCGGACGGACCGACCACGGTGAACACCCCCGTCTTCACGCACGCGCACACGGGAGTAACAAACCAGCCTGCCACGCCCATTGGGGGCCCAACCTGGCCTTCCCGGACCGCCAGTTTCCCGCGGGGGGGACGGGTCGTCGCGAGTTGTCTTCGAGGAGCGAGCCGTTGGTTCGCGCACTGTACCGCATCGGCACGCTGGTGCCGGCGCATGCGTACGGTGGGGGTTCTTCTGGGTGGGTCCAGGAAGCCTCTGTCAGCTTCAGCTACATCATTGAACGTCTTGGCATCTAGACCACCTTTCTCCACTTTGCGTCAAAGCACTCAGTGTATTACGCGACGACGCCCGGTGGACGTTCATACTTACACGGACGGGACCCAGGTGCAACACAACGCCGGCCTGGCTTAGCTGAGTCGTCCATGAACTATCACTGGCCCTCGGACTTGAAACAGTCGCCAGGTTACTTTTATGCACCGTGAGCGCAGCTAGTACGCTCCACAGCAGTGGTGGTGGTGGTGGTGGTGGGTCCACCAGTCAGTCACTTCGGCCGTACCTGTCTTGGCGTTGGCGCCTGGTCCAACTTCCCCCACATCTTTGGAGAACAGAGAGGCCTCGGGAACTCCTTGCCTTGCCTCTGAAATGGACGTCAGGTGACGAGAAACCAGTTGTGTGGGACGGGGCTTCTGGCCAGTGCTGCGCGACCAGAGATCGATTGTTAGTGTTCATCGTCTTATCCTGCTGTTATTGCTGCTGACGCTGATCGATGATAGCTTGATGGCTCCTGCGCTCCGACGCGAGGCAAGTCGTCGGTGCAATTTTAGTGGGTTGAGTCACCCCCTAGGGGTCAAGAAGGCGTCCCGTCTGCAGGACAAGACGGGGCGGATGCAAACGGCGTAGGACTCGAACCACTGGTAGTCCGGAGGTAGATGCAATCGTGCATGCGCCCGAGGCGTGAGGTATTTGATCGACCGAATAGGAAAAAAATGGCTGTGGTGCGTGGTTCCGTGGATCGTACGGGAGATGATCGGTCGTTCTCTGATTACCTTTTTTTTTTGGCGTTGTTGGTATAGCCGCTTCCAGCAGACCTGGATCCGTCTGGCTCTGGGTCACGGAAACAGTGAACGCGCGTTTTCCATAGTGCCACTTGGGCTATGCCGTCGTCGGCATCATGATACTGGCCCTTTATCTGAACGTGTTCACAGTCGGGAATGCCAGGACTGTCGGTCGAGCTGTGAGAAATGCGATCCGGCAACAGCTCCTGGTTGTGAAGGTGAGCTTCGTCCGAGTCGCGGTGGATGCGAAGTGAAACTAATGTGGTGTAGGTTGCAATGTTCATCATCGTAGAGCTCATCGTTTTCCCACTTGGATGTGGTGTCATGCTTGATGCTTGCACGATGTGGATATTTCCCGAAGCGTCCATTGACTCGAGGATGGCGTTCTTCACGGAAGCTGCCTTGACAGCGATGTTCTACCACTGGGTTGCAGGGACCATGTTTATGTGAGTCAATCGCATATATTGATCCCCAAGCTCTGATCCGTTTGGCAGGTATCAATTCGCTGTTCTGTTGGGAGGGTGCAGGAATATCATGCGCTCAGGTGCAATGTGGTTCATCAAGGATCCCCAAGATCAAAATTTCCACCCCATCCGCGATATTTTGGAGAGACCCACCTTTACTCAATTCCGCAAACTCCTCATCAGCGCCTTCATGTATGCGATGGTGGTTGCTTGTGGTGTCGGAAGCCTTGCAATCCTCCTTTTCATCGGCAACCGATCCATATTCCCGATACGCTGGAGGACTAGGTAGGCTATGTATTTCACTTTCGCTCGGCTCCGAGTAACTCACGTGAGGATTCTTAGGGAACCGCTTTCTGAAGTCCCGATCGATCTTCTGTTTCTTCAAATTGTGCTGCCCTACACGATGCGCTACTTGAGGCCTCGCAAGGCCGTCTATCGGGCATCAGTTCACGTCTGGAAATTCTTGGCTGCGAGGCTACGTTTGACCTCCTACATGTTTGGCGACAGGATCCGAGATGAAGAGTCTTCAAAGGTGTACAAAACCTGGTTTGCTTTCTTCCGGAGATCTGCAAGGGACAAGGAAGAAGTGACTACAAGACGGGACGGGACTTTCCGTCGGGTGCCTGCCAGCGACAATATTGCACTCCCTAGAGACATGCGTGCTACCACTGAAGCTCTTGAAGACGGTACCCCCGCAAATCCCAGAGCAGCTCATGACGAGCTGGTCTCGTAGTCACCTTGTTCGCGAAGTCACGAGCCCTCAGGCGTTCGAGGGACTGTACGTTCCATATCCACTCGTGTCGACTCATTTGCTGATACTAGTGCCTGCAGGCGATCAACTGGGCGGAGCGTTCGCAGGCCAGATTGCACTCTAGCGATTGTCGATCATAACATTCCGTGAGTGACTTTGCAATAATATCGGATCAGAATACTCATTCGATAAAAGTACGATATCGCGCAAGAATTACAGATCTGTCGATACATTTGTCGCAGAAACCGATTCTCGCGCACAGTGTCTGGCCGTCGAAGAAAATGCAAAAGAGTTTGGACTCACGTACTTGGGAATGGCGGACCGATGTCAGGGTAGGCACATGTGTTCTTCCGGCAACTCCATATCTGATCGGACGATAGGGATCGTGCATGTTATCGGACCCGAACAAGGTTTCACCGTAAGACACCTCCAGATCTTTTTCAAAGGCACTGTATACAACACGACCATTTCATAGCTTCCAGGTATAACCTGCGTCTGTGGTGATTCACACACCTCCAGTATGCTCGTAATTTCGGAACTTGTCAGTCATTAATGTGCTCTTTACACAGCCCACGGCGCGTTCGGTTCTTTGGCGTTCGGCATTGGAACATCCGAAGTCGAACATGTCCTTGCTACTCAAACCTTAGTGCAACGCAACGGAAAGAACATGCACATCACCGTAGACGGTGATCTTGCTGAAGGCGTGTCCTCGAAGGACGTCATCCTGCATATCATTGGAGTAATTGGAACAGCTGGAGGCACAGGACATGTTATCGAATGCGCTGGCTCCGTTTCCCGCAAATTTAGCACGGAGGGTCGTATGAGCGTCTGCAACATGAGCATCGAAGCCGGTGCTCGAGCTGGTTGCACCCGATGAAATCACCTTTGATTACCTCCGCAATCGTCCACTGGCTCCCAAGGGCGAAGCATGGGACCGTGCTCTTGATTATTGGCGTACCCTCAAGAGCGATGACGGCGCAAAGTTCGATATTGAACTAGAGATAAATGGAACTGATATACCACCTACTGTTACATGGGGCACATCTCCTCAGGACGTTGTTCCAATCACTGGTTCTGTACCAGATCCGGCAACAGTGGACCCGGCCAGGCGGGCTGGTGCAGAGCGGGCTTTGGCTTACATGGGACTGCATCCGAATACTCGCATGGACAATATTTCGTCAGACAAAGTCTTCATTGGTTCCTGCACCAATAGTCATATTGAAGATCTTCGCTCTGCTGCACGAGTCGTCTTAGCTGCCGCACCCGACGCGAAGGTGTCACTGAACGTCCAAGCCATGATCGTTCCTGGTTCAGGGTTAGTTAACCAGCACACAGAAGCAGAAGGATTAGATATCATCTTCAAGCGCGCTGGTTTTGACTGGAGGGAGGCTGGATGCTCTATGTGCGTGGGTATGAACCCGGTCGGGTGGCGCCTGGCGAGCGCTGTGCTAGCACAAGTAACCGCAACTTTGAAGGTCGTCAAGGCGCTGGAGCCTCGACGGACTCATCTCCTCAGTCCTGCCATGGCAGCGGCTGCAGCCATTAAGGGAAAGCTCACTGATGTCCGGAAGTTGTTGGGTTCAACCCCTGAAACTAAAATCACCGGAGCGTCGTCCTTGAGAAACAATTGAGTCCACACGTGTTCTTCACAGACCCTGTCCTCCCTCCTCCAGAGCCCCAGCCCCTCACCCACCCATCCGGGACCTCTTCCACAGCGTCTTCGAGCTCTGGTGTTCAGAAGTTTGTCATCGTCAAGGGGATCGCAGCACCCTTGCACATGGCCACAGATATGATCATTCCCAAACAGTTCCACAAAGGACTGAAACGTACCGGACTGTCTAACGGGTTTTTCTATGCACTTCGCTTTGATCCCAAGACAGGGGAGAAGACAGACTTTGTCCTGAATCGGGCTCCATACGACCAGGCAAGAATTCTTGTCGTTAGCGAGCCAAACTTTGGCTGTGGTAGCTCTCGCGAGCACGCTGCGTGGAGCTTGTGAGTCCCCCTACGATGGCTCGGTCACCATCTGACTACGACTGACAATAATGAATTACAGGAATGATTTTGGCATTCGTTGTATCATTGCCCCGAGTTTTGGTGAGATTTTCCGGAGCAACGCTATGCAAAATGGCATGCTCCCATTGGTACTCTCTCAAGCGGAGTGCAAAGAACTTGCTGCGGATGCAGATGCGGACGTGGAGCTCGAGGTCGATCTTGAGAAACAGGAAGTGAGGCGAGATAACTGCGAGCAGGCGATTCGCTTTGCGGTGGATCCATTCCGGGGCCAATGTCTGTTGAATGACCTGGATGACATCGCACTGACGCTGCTGCGCTGATAGCATCTCAAAATGCGGAGACAGTCAAGGCAAAACGAAACATCAAAGATGGTTACATCGTGGTGTATTTCGCTCCCCGATTCCGCACGAGGATCGTTGCCTTTGTTATGGCGGTTTGGACGATTATGACGATCGTCGCGGCGATCTGCATTGCGGTCCTGGTGCAAGTCGGGAGACACTTCTTCGCGCTTGTCTCTTTCCCTTTGGTTCACGACGGTTATTCCTTCCTCGCGGGCTTCTATATCCTCTGGGCGTGTTATTTGGTCGGGAAAGCGGCACAAGGCATGGACCGATGGCGCCAACGTGTTACGGGCGATGGACCCTGGGCGGATTTTGCGGTGTACTTTGCCAAGCAGCGTCTTTTGTGGGTCATCAAGATGGCGTACTTGGGCACGTTCCTCGGCATCGTTATTCCGATCCTGCTGGGCCTTGTTGTGGATCTCTACATCGTTTTGCCCGTTCGGTTGACGGTTCACCCGACGATGGTTCCGACCATCCGGTTGGTCGATATGTGGTCACTTGAACTGGTGTATTGCAAGATCGTCATACGACTCCGCCGGAGGCTACAACTGCCCCGCCGACAGTCCGACGCGCTGCACGTGGTATGTACCAGTAGCCGTTCATTATTCGACGTGTGCGAGCTAACCCGCCTTACAACTGCAGCTGCTGATCAACAGATGGACGCATCCTGATCCTAGTCACACGACCAAGGAGATCATCTTGCCACTGTTGGCGGCTCTATTCACCATGCTGCTTTTGCCAGCGGGAATAGTGTACCTCGTCACACATTCATCCGAGTCCTTCTGGCACCTCAGCTTGGCTTTTTCTTTATTCCACCCACTGCATGAAAAAGCGGACCCGCTCGACGTCCGTTAATCTTCATCCACAACCAAACGGTAATCTCTAATTGCACACGAAAACAAGCCCTATAATGTCTTTATCTACCTCCGACAACCATGGCTCCTATTCGACGAGAGTTTCTTCCGGTAAAACACCACCCCCGGCACCCTCTGCAGCCTTCGCAAAGAGGTCAGTTGTTTTTCTGTTTTTCTTGGCATTCCCGTCGTCGTTAAACTTCAACTTCAACTAGAGCGCGGGAGATTCAAGCGGAAGAACGCCTAGGAAGATACAGGCCACCTGCATTGCGCGCACCTGCGCCTTCTGGGTCTCCTCCGAATGATTTGGCATCTAGCATTCTATCCCAGGGCGATAGTGACATTCCTCCGCCATCGGCCTATCCCCCCGGTTTCAGAAGAGCTAGGGCTGGCACGCTCCCTTCCGATGTCCATCTCGCTACTCAGAGATACGCTGCTGCTTCCAATACGTTGGGCAGTACGACCCCTTCTACAGAGTCCTTTACGGAGCAACTGCAACAGCGGCAAAGTACCAACACGCCTCCTAGCATCGTTGTACCCCCGCGTCCTGGTATTCGTCATTCGTCGACCTGTGCTATTCCTGCCGCTACAACCAATCCATCCGTAGGTGCCGTCGAGCGTAACAGTCGCCTTAGGTCCGGCTCATTGACCTTGCCGACCTCTGGCCTCACGAACCCATTTGGTCCATCCATCTTTGCGTCGTCCTGGTTGTCATCCACAAACCCTCCGGGATCATCGTTCCCTATCTTGGACGAGCTGCGTTCCGTGACTTCCGCGGATTCAGCCGACGACTTTGACGTTCACACTCTTGATTACCTTGGTTTGGATGATAGTCATCGCCCACCGCCAGCGGCCACGATTTCGGAGTTGCGTAACCAAGCGCAAGCGGCGATTGCAGGAAACTTGGCCAACCCACCTCGGTTGCGCGCCAGTACCGTGTCGTACCCATACCGTACGCGTTCCTCCGGTCCCACTTCATTGTTGGCTACGCCAAGCGGTGAAGACGATGAAGATTACTTTGAAAATTACAAGGAGCAAATGTACGAACGCCAGCGTCTCAGCTCGTATGACGGATCTATCTCCGACGCAAACCTTTTGCATTCATCTTATGTCGCCAAAGGATTCAAGCAGACGGATCATCTTTCCCCTGGTGTTCTAGCGCGGCCGCTTGCCGCGTGCTATATCCGTCGGGACTCTTGATGATCCCATCCGTTCTCTCCAACGCCGTGTCACGACGAGCGAGGTTCAGTCGCCATACTCTAACGACCTTTCCTCTGCTGCAGGCAGTCTTACTACTCTTGCGAGCCCCGCTAGCATCCTCAAGTCAGATGTCAAGTTAACTTCCCGTAACGTGTCTGCGTCTAGTGTCCACTTTCCGAACGGTGAAGTCAGTCGCGCCTCGTGCTACCTCGTCGCCCCGAATTCGCAAGGAAGAGCCGTCTCGCCAAAAGCTGAGGCCAACAGCAATTCACAGATTCAGACACCTACTCGCTCACTCTGGATTGGTAACCTGGACAGTGCCGTGACCAGCGAACAGTTGATCCGTGTCTTTGCCCCCTACGGTGCCATCGAGAGTTTGAGGTTGCTACCCGAGAAGGTCAGCTTAATCTAGAGCCTTGAGGATGCCAGTGACACTCACTGCTATGTTTAGGAGTGTGGGTTTGTCAATTTTGTTGACCAAGCAGACGCCATCCGCGCAAAAGATCATGTTTTGAATCGCCTAGGAGTTTGTCCACATTCCGTTGAGCAAGAAATTTTTGTGTAAGTGTTTTTCGGCGTACGCACGGAATGTGACTGACGTACTTCGTACTTCCAGTCGTGCACGCTTATCCGGGCATATTTGCGCTGATCGGTTTGTCTCGCCTCGTCTTTTCGGCCATGGTCCAGCTGGTCGCAGTCGATCCGGGACAAGGAGTTCTTGGTTGAGATGCGGTTGCAGAATTTGGGGTTGGATAATGCAGAGCAGAGGAAGGCGGCGCATGGGGTGGTGTCCAGAGCGTTTGCGGATCGTCATGTGGACAGAGCTGTGATGGTAGGCCGTTTAAACCTTCTCTATTGCGTGGTAGCCATCGATGAGGCCGGGCAGTCCCGGGCACAGGGTATTGATATGAATCAATAGTAGCAGAATGAGGCCCAGCCTTGCGTTCCATCCCAAGTACGTCTTCCTGTCCCGCCTTCGCCCTTCCTCATTCTCACACCTCGTCCCTCATCACCTCAACGTCGCGTCGAGGACGGTATGTGGCGACTGCCTTTGCCCCAGTCGTCCGTGTCACCTCCCTCGCAGCATCCAAGACGGTGTGCGACGACTGCCGTATGTTCTCGGCACAACGCGAGCATACGACGGTCGCCGTAAGTCGTTACCTCCCTCGTTTTCCCTCGTTATCGCCTTCCCTACATCACCCCACCTACACGTCCACACGGACGTACGCACTATCTCGCTTGCTCACCGACCCGCCCGCCCTCGCCCTCTCCCGCATTCGTCCTCGCACATCACCGTCGCTCGCTCGCCTACCCTCACCCACGACATGCATGCACAAGGAGGTACGTCTGATTGCCCACGACGGTGAACACAGTAACCGAGTGCACAAACGCGCACGCAAACACCTGGACGCGTGGACCCTCACGCGTCTCGCACTCTCTTCATGCGCCCCTCGTACTTTTCAACGGCCCACGACAGCGACACCGTGTTCGCGGAAGAGTTTGAGCACATACGTACGCCGCGCGAATGCCTGGTATGCGATGACGACGTTGCGGTCGCTACTATCAACCAACTGATTCTCACATTCAGTTGGAATGCGAAGCCTGCCTTTTCAGAAAGGGGAAGACAAGGGAATTTTGCTCAGGGGACTCTGGGACTCGGGTTGAGAGTCAAGTCTTCGCATTGAATTTGAAGTATGAAGTGTGCTTGTTTGTTGGATATATATGTCAGTATCTACTTATTAGATGATGTCCTTAATGTGTATCATAGGCCATAGCGCCAGCGTACTCTCCCAAGGCTTTGTGTCGCATCGCATCGCATGCTAGTAAGCACGAGGGTTTGCGGGGTGACCCGGCGGTGACAAGTCTGCCGTAAGAAACTTTCTTGATGAGAACCAACATTTCTCTCGAGTCTCGAAGCCTATAATATAGGTCGTCTTTCCGCAAGGAGACGTGCGTGCAATGCAGTCTTCTCTCTCCACTGTACTGGCCCCGGTGTTTATGTAAAAGTTTGTTCCCCTCCTATTCCTCTTCCTTATCACCAACCCCATGGCGTCCCCACCGAATTTATTTTCAGTCCACGATCATCGGAGCTCCCTTCAAAACCTTTCATCGTTCCATCCTCGCTCTCACCTACAAGGGCCTTCAAGGCGTTCAACTAGGTCCGCGTCGCGCCCCACTCGGACGTTGCCCACGAAAACCATCCTTGCCCACTCTCATCCACGAGATCGGTGGCAAGACTCAAATTGAGAGACTCCCAGGCTATCGCACACTAATCGCATCGCGACGGAGCCTTTTCTTACCATCGCCGACGGCGAGCCTGGACACGCCCTCATCGCTGAGCTGATCATGTGAGAATTTGTTACTTGTGCCGTATAGTTTCGCAGGCACACAACCGTGACGGTGGGTATCTGGCGCTTGATCAAACTTTGAACCCGTTATAACCTTCTTTTTCTTCTTCTTTTCCAGGGTTACCCGAGCCTGGTCGAGCCCCCGAGCTACCCAAGGTACCTACCCGCGCCGATCTCCTCAAGGATGCTGTAAGCCGCCTTCTCTTTACCAACACTTCCTAACTTGTGCTTTCCAGCTTTCGAGAGATGTCCTCCGCATCTCCCCAGCCCGGATCAAGATCCTCTACGACTTTCTCAAGGGTTCGTTCGACACCGTCACTCCCTGCGCATCCACGGCACCCATCCTCTCCTCAGTCTGTGCCAGTGATTCTCCGAATGGTGGCCACCGCCCCATCCTCTCCCGTATCCTCCTCTCCCGCTTCCTCTCAACTCTCACAGGTCTACGGCACCGTCAAAGTAAGTACACTCTTCGACCTCTTCAAATCCTCAGCGACTTTGGCCCTGAACAAGCCAAAGTCTACCTTATGGGCTGTGCACGCCGTGGCGAACTCAGCGTCCGCATGGATCATGCCACAGGCCGTCTCTCCTTTATCGACGAGCCCTTTGTTCGCTGTGGCAAGTTCGCTGTCTCCGGTCGGAGCAGCCACTCGCTCTATAACTGTGAAGCACCGACTCTGGGAGAGTGCTAGAACAGCTAGCAAACCTAACAACCTACAAAAGGAAGACTCGGGAACGAAGTTCAAAGGAGAACGATAAGGGCAATGGCCGTTAGCGTCGGGGATCGTATGCGCGCGGTGCTTACTGCTTTAGATTCGCAGCAACTTCATCAGCAAACCAACCCTAGGCTGTGCAGAGCCATGCAGAGCTTTAGAGCATCACAGACCCTACAAGAAGGTACCTACTAATGAAGATACCCCCAGACATGTACATGGGTGTACATTTTGGCGGAGTTTCAGTTGACCACAAGTTAGCGTGTTATGCACAGGCTCGTATACTACTATACACACTATACACACTTTGCACAGAACTTAGGCTATATCGAGCAGCCGGGATCAGAATCACAATATACGTAACGACAAATGGGGATTGGCATATTTTACAGCAGATCTGGCGATATCACGTCACAGAAACTAATCTAAAAGGACCCGAAACTCGCTACTGTGCGCCACCACACCGCGTGATTGGGGGATTGTTCTACTTTCGGAATCAGTAAGTAAAAAGGTGTGCGAGCGTATTCAACGCACCCGCCAGCGGACGCCCAAGCGACTCTTAATGCCTTCGTTTTAGCAGCGTGCTTTGGTGCTTCATCAATTTGCTGTTGCATGTGTAAGTAGCCAGCGAAGATCTTGGAGTAGGTCACATAGTCGAACTGGCGGTCTTGTCGAGTGCCGGTTTGAGTGTACTCATCAAGGGCTGCCCGAAGCTACAAAATATTGATCAGTAATTGTGGGGGTAAGAGGAACACACTCACCGCAGTTGCTGCAAGGCACACGGCAACCCTAGGAACCTCACGCGAAAAGACTTCCGGGAAAACAGAATTGAGCGACGACGGCGAGTAAAAGAAGTCCGTAACGAGCGCAGCTAATGCCGGATGCGCCATGTTATTCGTAGAACCCTGGATAGGATGTCAGTAGGCGAATCCCGTGATAATGTGACAAACCTCGTCATCAACACCATCTCTGAGGAACGCGGCTTCATCAATCAACCTCTGAGATGTCAACTTATTGTCCTCCGCATCGCGATCAAGCCCGAGGTCATAAAATCGCGGCGTGATCTCACGTGCCTTAGACTTGATGGTTGATCGCCATGTCATCAAGGCCTCCCACAGCTGTAATCTGGTGAGTAAGTTCAGGTGGTGCTTATGATGTGCGTACCAGGACTCCGAGTGAACTTCGATAGTTAGGCCAGTAGCCTGTAGAGTTTAGTCAGTCACCGCGAGCCGGGAAAAGAGAGACTTACCTGTTGGAACATTCTCACATCCGAGGAGGGCCTCACTAAAAATTTCTGTGGATGATATGTCAAGGAACGTAGATCGAGGAGGAAATGGATTCTTCGTTGCGCAATCACACTGAGCGATAAGCTTTGCCCGTTCGATAACTTGGCGAAATCCAAATGGGAAAGATCGAAGTTTAGTTGGGTGACCTTCCAGTTTGCCGTCCGGTTCTACCTCAGAAGGCTGGGAACCCACAGCTACGCCGCTCCCAATGTTTTCATCAGTCATCGGAACGGCAATCCCGACGGAGACTTGCTGCTGACCGCGAATCGCGCGAAGTCGTTCCGGTAATGGAGCACGCGGGAATCCGTTACGTTGATGATGCGCACGCACAACATCTTCTCTGGACTGTTGCTCTGATTGGGCGAGCAGCACGGGATCTAAGAAGACTTCAGTGTTATCAATAGACACGTATAAATCTTACCTATAAATGAGTTATCAACACGACGAATTGCATCACTAAACTGAGCGTCCTCATCATCATCATATCGCCCTGAAAGTGTTGCGTTAGTAGGGAATAGGATAGATAAACATACGCACCTGATTCTTGCGCGAACTCGCGAGAAAACCCGTTGTCCTCATCCAGCATCTCTTCGTCCTGAACTAAAGAGCCTTGAAAAGGTGTTTATTAGTAGCGAACCCATTAGATGAAGTGTACGTACGTGAGCCATGTAAAGCAGCTTGAGCAGTCCTGTCGTCTTCATCTGGAGATACCTCGTCGATGTCGGGATCACGGAGCTTCTCGACTTCACGGACGTCTGTTTGAAGGAAGAAATACTCATCACGGTCATTGTCTGGTTCAGTGTCACCATCATCATCCGATGCGTGATATTGGTATGGTGGTGGACCGGGAGCCAAGCCTTGCATCGGATCATTGACGTCCCGGACAGAGTAGGTTCCAGACAGGGAACGAAGTTGCGACTTGGTCCGGTGATCGATTTGTGAGCTGCGAAGCGGCACAGGTGAAGTTCGAAAAGCGGAAGGTTTACCCCAAGATACAGGTGCAACAGACCCCACGCGCGATGCGGGAGCCACAGAACCTCCTCGCGAAACGGGAGCCGCAGAACCTCCCCGCGAAATGGGAGCCGCAGAGCTTCCCCGCGACAGAGGAGCTACAGAGGCCCGGGAGAGACTTCGAGAGGGGAGGATGACCGTGCGATGCTGAGATGGGACAGTTGTTGATATCTTTGAAGCGCCGCGGGCGGGATTGAGAGGGCTTGCAGAGTGAGACGCCGAGGGAGAAAGATTGAACCCGAATCGTGAGCCTGGCTGAGATGTCTGCTGTATCGGCTTTGGCACGGGTGTGTAGTACCTTGGTGTCTTGGAGAGAGAAATCTAAGTATTAGTATTCGATTAAAGGGAGCAAGAATAAGGATCGTACTCACCTTATCCCCCGCGCTCCCTTTCGAAGGATTCGCTTTCCGCTTCAAAACTACCTCCTTCTCAACCACGGGGGCCAGTGGATTCAGAGGTTCGTTTGCGGTGGCGATGTCCATCGGCGTGACCCTAGCAATGGCCTGGGTCTGTATGCGTTCAATGTTTTGCATCTGTGAGATTTGGCCCCCGCTACCCTTGTTCGCCCTCGAAGACCGACGAGCCAAGGAGTGATCTGCTGAATCTGGTAAACAAAACGAATGAGTCTGAGCAATTTTCAGTGAATGAGGGGTGACGGTAAATGGGCTTACTGTCCGAAGTGGCCTGAATGATCCTAGTTCTCTTTCGTGTGTTCGAACCGAGTGCTGAATCATCGAGCTGGGGAACTAGGCCTGACCCGTCCACAGTCGGAGAACGCTTCTTCGAATTCTTTGTCATAGCAATCACAGCGAACAGACTGGCGTGACTTCGAGGACGAGGAGGGACGAGGAGGCGGGGGCGGCCTTTGAAGAGATTTTGCCATCCTTTTATACAGCCATTCACAGCGGGGACCTGACATCGATGTGTAAGAAAGAGTCATCGGCAAGATTACTTACCTCTGGGCACACGTTGAGCGCCAACTCTACGGCCACGACCCATTGTACGCCGCAGCGCCGTTGATCATAACGGTGCATCATGCATGTATGACTCGGATGTACCGTATCTCACGCGTAAGTCGGCTCAAATAAATTTTCTCGCTTATGTGACACCAAATCTGGTAAATTCAAAGGTAGATACATAATCGACGACAACATTGCAGCGAATTCGGTAGAGCAAGTATGGTACTGAGTCACAACGTCGTACGGAAACTGAGTCAAACAAGTCTGCGACGAATGTTCCGAGCTTCAGAACAGTAATTAGACTGGGGGGGAACAGGCTCCTGCTTCATCCTTTGCCACGTCCGCTTCGCATTCGTCACCTGGAAACGTGGCACATCTTGGACGGTGTTGAATGCATCCATAAGAACATCCGTGACAGCTTTGTGAGTGAGGGATATACTGATATCGGGGTCACGAGATTGCCGGATTAGTTTATACAGCCGGATAACGAACGGCTTCAAAGGCCCGAAGTATGGTGTGAAGTGGTCAAACAGCGTCGTCGACTCGGCTTGCAGTTGACCGATTTTCTGGTCAAGTAGAATTTCAATGTCGGTGTGCGTCTTCGCCAATGCCCACAGCTTGAGAATGGTTTGCTCGATCGTCTTGTCACTGCGAATCTCATTAGGTGCCTGATAGAGTATACACATCCAAACGAGCACGTAGATGAGCGATTCGAGGTCGTGAGAGAATGTGTGGACAAAGTCGTTGGACGGACGAATGTACTCTCGGAGGATGTCGATGGCCATGAAGGGTATCGTACCCTACGTATTGTTTAGCACCGAATAGAGTAGTATAGAAAAGGTACGTACTGTACGATGACCACTCGATACCCCTTGATTCTCTCTGTTCAGCATACTAGAATAGTCGAAATCGATAAGAAGCCCGCGACGGAATTTCTTGGCGGCAATGATATCTTCCCGTTTTCTTTGGACATCCGATGAGGCAGGCCAGGGTCCTCGACAGGTGTAGATAAGAATGTTATTGAGACTGATGTCTCGGTGAAGAACGCAGTACACGTCCACGAGAGTGTAATGGACTGGTAGGAGGAAAGTGAGATTTGGAAAGAAAAGAAAAGCAACGTACTTACCGTGAACGATATCAATGAAGATGCTGACAAGTTCTTGCAACGATCCGAAATTGATTAGAGGTTCACCAACCGGCGTCATCAAGAGACGTCGATGGATGCGGGTCTCAAATTCCGTGCCGCGAACCAGAAATGCTGGTCGGAGGTGGTCGGTTGTTTCATCGGCATCATTTATTTGAACCGTCCATGCCTCAACCAACTCCGGAACACCAAGCAGCCCAGATATCTTCTTCAAGATTTCCTCCTCCGTGATTTTTCTGCCTTTGTGGGTCCAATAGTCCTTTACGACGTAACTTTTTCTGTTCCTCTTAACTAACCACGAGCTCGTTGCCCTACCCCGGATCAAATTACTGATGAAGATAGGGCGTACGACAGCGTACGGATTGTTGCGAACGTAAATCAACCGAGACATTTGGATCGCGGTGTCGCTGTGGGGCCGGAATAGGATGGAAGGAGACAGTGAGGAATTGACGAACGTTGGGTCGAACCCTAGCGTGGTGGGGTCGCCGAAGGCAAAGACGTACAAAAGGCGAGCGAAAAGGTCGGCAGACTTGTGTATGTTGTACCCTAAAGAGTGGATAGCGCCCGATCGGTCGAAGAGGTGGAGACGGAATTCCTGATGGGCGATAGAAAGGGCGACCACGAAACGTCTACAAGGCTGTGACATAAACACAGCATAGGCCTTGCGAATGATATTGCGCTGCAATTGAGCGCTATAGGCGGAGGAGGTGAGCTCGAGGAATGAAATTACGTTCTGCCATTCGAAGCCTGTTCGCGGATCGAACTGGCCGCAAAAAACGATATCGGGCTTCACAGAAAGCGGCAAATTGTCTACCGGTTTGAGAGCGTACTGAGAGGACCAGAGGCGCAAGGGATGGCCCGGGGTGGTCGTCTCTTTCGTCATTGATCGTGTAAGGCGGAGTCCCCCCCATCCTTCGGGACGGGACTCTTTGGGATCTAGAGCGGCCGGGAATGATGCGATGATTTTGTTCAGCCAGGCAGCAACGCTCGCCTCCTCCGAACCAGCAAGGGGAAGGACGATTGCCTCGACGGTCTCCTGTATGGAGGTGTTAGGAATGGTTCGTGTGATGGCTTCCCGTCGGAGCGAGCTTCGTTTTTTTGATTTCGAAGATGAGGTGGTCCGGGACTGCTTGGGCCCGGGAGTGGCTTTGGACTTGGATCTGGTCCGTCGGGTCCTCGAGTCCGAGGAGTCATTTGTAGAGCTACTGGCAGGTTGAGACCTGGACTGAGGCTGACGGAGTACAGTGGGTATGAAAGAGGGATCCCAGTAGCTACCGAGAAAGAGTGGGATTTGCCCTTCTGTCTTTAAGTTTCGAGCCTTGATTCGGGGAAGGTTCTTGAGAGCAGAGAGCTCACACCAAAACACGATATAGCTACCTTTGAGGCCAGCCTGTTCGTGTATTGATGCATTTTCGAGTTCAGTGGTGAGTTCAGCGTCCAGAGTGGCGGCCTTCAGAACTCTGCCATCTAGCGGGACCGATGCGGTTTTGGCAAGGAGGGGAGTGATGTGAGGTTCAGGCTCGGTGGCCACAATTCGACGAGGGGGAGTGGTGGTCATTCGAGTTTCGAGGACGACGGGGAGCGGTGAGCATTCGTGGTAGGGCAAGTAGGGTCAGCCTTCAAGCTTCAAGCTTCAGGCCTCAGGCGTCACAAACAATATTAATATTATATCTCAGTTCGACAACGGTAGTTGCTAAGTATTACGGAGCAAGAGCATAATACACCTGTTTATTCCAATAATGGTTCAGCCAAAACTCGTTCGATAACTCGTGACTCGTGTTTTGGGTGAGGCGAGGGCTTGCGTGTTTCCCAAAGCGCGGGACCAGATGAAGAGGAAATAGGAGATAGGAGAGTGGGAGGACGTCTCCAATTCGTTCCCCATTAGTCCTCAATGCGCGTTTGAGAAGATAGAGACTTGCTGCGCCTGCGTCTGTTGTGTGCCCAGGTGGAGGAGGAGTGACGTTGAAGCGCTGTACATAAGTGAGAAACTCGTCTGTACGAAGCATTCGGAAAACAATTCGAAGTTGAACGATTATGTGTCCTGAACACGATAAGCTCACGATCAGATACAAACCACTAGACTTACCATCCAGACCGCCTGAAGGCCAGTCGCTCTCAGCGCGTGTATTGAAAACAGCGCTATCGTAAAGCCCGTGGGGATATTCTTGTGAAGGAGGGGCGACGTTGATAGTTTGAGCAGGCTCGATTTTTCTGTGATCGTGATAGTTTCGGTTTTGGACACGGACTTTAGTCCATACTTGAATATTGTCGGAAGGTAGGCTGGAGTTGGACGAAGCCTGCCTTCGGCCGCCGATGCTGTGCTCTACACCGTTCGCGCAACGATCGAGGTAATCGCGAATTGCTAGGCGGAGGTCAGGCAAGTCGAAGACAGTAGCTGCTTCATCAATAGACATCCGTTGATGCGGTTTAATTGCGAGATGAATGGCGGTAGTCCGCGACGCAAACGTACGTCTCGGGTGTGGCGTCTGATTTGACGTATCGTTGATGAGCATATCGGCGATTCCAAAATAATCAACGACCTTGCGTGTGGGAGTGTGATAGAGTATAGTGTTGACCTTGTCGTCGTCAGGTTCCTGGTCCTCGTCATCAGCGATATTGTCGCAGCTGTAATGTTCGTGGGAGGACGCGATTGCGGTGGCCAGATCAAACCTAAAACATTTTTCGGAACGGTCAAGGTGCCGAGCAATCTGGGCGTAATAATTTTGATTGTTCCCTGCGCGTGCAGGGTTCTTTATTTCTGTCACATGCGCGTGTTCCGTAACGTCTGCCGACCACTGCAAGGGGGCACCCGACGCACGAATTGAGGGTACAACGTGTTGCATCAATTCCAGCTTTGGAATTTGAAAATGCTCGGAACGTGCACCGGTAGCTATGATAGCATGTTTGTGAGTGTGAAACATGGCCAAGGCAGTGTCAAGCTTCTCCAATGCCCGGTCATCGAAGACCGGCATTTGGGCGAGGTAACGAAAGTCCAATAGGGCGCGGATAGCCACAAGAAAATGCCGAGGTACAGCACCTGCGATGATACAAACGAGATAGCGTTGAATGGATCGATGATCACGACCTGTAACTTGCTTCAACTTCGAGATCCCGTCACCAAACGAGCGGTAGCCGACCGGTGTTTGTAGCAAAGTGAAACGATAGTCGAATTCGTCCGCCCCGACAACCGAAATGCACCACTGTATGTCGTGGTCCCAAGACATGCGGAAAAAATGGTGAAGGGGTTCGACTTTCAGGAAACGGGCTGGGTCCGATAACGGCCAGTTCCTCCAGAAGGGTTCGTGAACGCCATTGAGTCCGTAAGACTTTGCTACCTTAAGAAACGCATTGAAATCGTCCGGGTCAGCTTGACTACAGAGGGCCTCAATATCACGGAGGGTGTGCTCGGCGGTTCGGGGATCGTGACGCTTGTCGTCACCGAACTGCTTATACGTCGCAATCGACATGGGAGAAGACCGTGGGCTCGTGCACGACACCAAAGACTGTTCTGGTGTGTCTGCAATGTAGCCAACGAGTGGCGTATAGAAATACCGTAAGTTGCCGAGGGGATCGCTCATAATGATGCCGATGGTTGCAGCGATCTTCAGAGGCGCGAGCACTAAATCAAGGCAATGGTGAAACAGCCTATCGGAGAGGAGCGAGCGTACACGGGACTTTGTGTGGATGAATGATGGAACTGGAAGTAAGGCGAGTAGTAAGTGGGCATGAAGAGAACCTTTGCTGCGAATATCCGAAGCGACGTTGGCCAGACTCAGAAGGAGGGGATGCGCCATACGATTCCCAGACATCACGGATATATTCGTTTTGTCTGATGACAAGACGACACCTAAAAGTGTTGCGCCATCAGGCAGTTCGCTCTGCAGAAACATAAGCATAGGTACATCAAGATTATGTAGACGACTACTCGCCTGTAATTCCCATGCATGCTCACTCGTAAGCCATTCGTCGTATACGCGTGAAAGTCGAGCAGCGGTGGACCAAACTTTCCTCGGGACAAAGTCAATATGACGCTCGAAAAGGGGGTGACTGAGAATGCTTTGGAGGCAGTCAATCGGATCTCGGTAAAAAAGTGTGATGGATCGTTTGGTCGGGTGTGTAGGGCGTATAACTTGTGACTGCCAACGAGGACCAGCGGGCAAGAGCTCCGCAAACCGACGTAGCTCTCGTGCAGTTCTGAACGAGATCGGGAGCTGCTTAATCTATACATACTATTGATCAATTACGAGCAATGAACACCAGTCAATATCACTCACCAACTGCAACGAGAGAAAGTTGTCGATCGCGGCCATGCTCAGGCGAGAGCGCAACAACCACGACGCAAGTTGCCAGTCCTGTTGGGAGGCAAACGGGTAGTATAGGTTCTCCTTGCGCAACTCGCCGTATTTGTCAGAAAAGAACTGATCCATGAAAGTTGACCCATTAGGAAAACTCTGAGACGCGCCTGGAAACTCTTCGACGTTCCCTGGGGTTTCACCAGAGTCAGAGAAGTTCTGCATGTCCAAGTCCTCTGGCTGATCATCATTCCACATGTCCGAGTCGACATCCATTGGGTCCTCGGCGTAAGGGGGACTGTTGAAGTCCATCTGTGTGAAGTCGGCCGGCTCGGGGGATGGTTGACGAATGTCGCGAATGTTGCGACCGAGAGGTTCGGCATGTTGGATCGTCTGAGATGAGGGACGACTTGAAGGGCCTGAGATGTCGTTGAGGAATGTCCCACAAAGCGACGAAGGTTGATTCATATGTTGGAGGACTCGTGTGTCACTTGAAAACCTCTTCCCGCATCGGGGGCAAAACGATGTCTTCTGAATGCGTGCACCGAGGGACTTCTTCTGCTTCGGCATGTCATCTGAGGTGAAAGCAGGGTCGAAATAAGAAGTAACTTTGTACTACGAACGTAATCACACGTAACAAGCTCACCGTCCACGGACTCCACTGTATATTGTATCATAATGTGTCCCGCAAGCTCAAGCTCTCACATCAGCAAGGGCGCAGAGGCCCTGCCAAAGAAAAGATCCGACCCACCTGGTATCAACCAAATGCTCTCTGAGACGGACGAAACGGTTATTGGTGACATGGTAGGTATATTTTCGCTTTTGCAGTCAAAAGCTCACCAAATGAAGGGTCTCGTTTCAATACCAAGTACCTCGTCTGAGGCGGAGCTGCTCTTAGAGACAGCGCGAGCAGAGTGCAAGCTGCGTAAGATGCAGAAACAATGCGCGGATCAGCTGGTTCAATACAATATATTACGACTGGAGTACAGCCGCATACAGGTTCAACAGGCGGAGCGACATGTCTTGGAAGCAGAGACTCACGTCGGTCGGGCGCGATTCGTCATCAGGCGGTATGGATATGCTTCGGGCTTTGCGATAGGTTTGGATACCATAGGCGATGATGGTACGTGCAAACCATGGAATCTTTTCGAATATACACTCACCTCTTTCAAGTTTCATTGGCAAGTCGAGCATCGTAACTCTTGCTATGTTGCGGTAGTATATATATCTATTATTTGACTTGATGAGATGTGTTAAACTTGCCTGTACATGTGTCGACTTGTTTGAAACTTGTATATACTAAAGTATTACTATGTATTGGTATTTTAGGAATCGGATTCGTCTCGGTTTCTCGCGATACGAAGGGCCATGGCGTCAATAGAACATGCAGCACTGTAATACTGGTTCCCGGTCATCATATGTCCTAGATCTACTATGCTCCAAAAATTCGGGGTAAAGTAAGACAGAATGATTGCTGTACCTGGAAAACCATCAAAAATAAGTCGTGGTATGTGAGAGATGGATAGGTCTCACGAGGTTATCGCTGACCCATTTCTCTTGTGCCGTTAGCGCCGAATGATCGTGGGTCTGAATACTACATTCCCCAGCAGCATTACTCCCCATCGGATGCGTTCCCCGGTGTCAATCGGATACGACCCTGGCCCCGTGACTCATGGTGTCTTGATGTGAGGCACGACGGCATGTATAGTGGTCTGGCGAGGCGGGGGTGTAGGAGCCGATGACGAACGACCATGGTTTTTGCTTCTCGAGAAGACGGATGTGGATGACGAGGTGGTATATGATGTGTCTGAAGGTGAGACGGGAGTGAGGTGCGAATGAGGACAGGTAGTGAATCACTGACGGCGGGTTTCCGGAGATCCAATTGATGGCGAAGCAGCTAGGGACGAATAAGGACTGTCATAGGTTTGATTGAATGGAAAGGTGACGGCGCGCGGCGTCGGCGAAATGATGGTCAGGGTTGGCAGTTGAATGGTGTTCGCAATCACCTGGATGCTGAACACGGTGCGTGGTCAGAAGCTGATGGCGACGACGGGAGGCGGGAGGACTCACATTGAAAAGGGATATCGCGAGTGCGAAGAGCACGCGTGGTTATTCGACGGTGCACCGGTGGATCCTTGGCAGAGTATGCAAGTAGGGGCATGTTGCCGGTCCATAGCGGAATTGGAGGAAACGACCCGGATTAATTGGTGAGACACAGGAGAATCCGAGAGATGAATCGATGACGCGTCACGCGAAAATGAGTCACGTTACTTACTTAAGTAATAATTGCGGAGTTCGAACATGGTAACCCCCAGACCCGTCGATCTCGCCCAAGTCATCTTTCACGTCCTCGCGCCCATCCAGCCCATCTAAACCCTCTTTCAAGACACGCAAACGTCTCTTATCATTGACAGCCGCGCGTCCAACCTGCTTCAGAGTTATTTACCGGCGGTAGTGATGATCTCAGGACTCCGCACCCCGCACTCGGTCCCGAACGTAATCTCCAACTTCAAGGAGAGCCAGCTGTTGTTGCCCTGTGGAGACGGCATCGATGTGGATAGTGGGACCAAGGGACAGGCCAAGACGCCATGGGGAGGGGGAGGACGTGTTGCTCAATTCTAATGGGCCTTGGTACGTTGTCTTTTGTCTTTCTTTTTTCGTTTTGATGAGGCTTTCAGGTGGTCAAGTTCAACCAGTCTCTCGTGAACCCTGGCAAAATGTGTGGGACACTCGCCGCGCACTCTATCGGGGAACCAGCCACACAAATGACGCTGAACACTTTGCACTATGCTGGTGTGTCGAGCAAGAACGTGACCCTCGGTGTGCCGCGTCTGAAGGAGATCATCGATGTTGCCACCAACATCAAGACGCCCTCGCTCTCGGTGTACCTGGAGCCGGCGCTCGCGGAGAGTAGCACGTTGGCGAAGAACGTGGAGCAAGAGCTGGCTTATACGTCCCTCCAGACCATCACCGCCGCCGTTGAAATTTGGTACGACCCAGACCCTACGTCTACCATCATCGAGGAGGACTCCGTGTTCGTAGAGTCTTTCTTCACGATTCCAGACGAAGAGATCGAGTCGAAGCTGCATCTCCAATCGCCTTGGCTTCTACGGCTTGTGCTCGACCGTGCGCGGATGATAGACAGAAAGTTGATGATGGCCTTCGTCGCGGGTCCGATTGCGGAGAGCTTCAAGACAGACCTTTTGGTCATCCGGAGCGAGGACAACTGCGAGAAGCTGGTCATTCCGTGTCGTGTGCTTGGAGGGACAGACAAGGATGAGGATGGGATGGGGTCTATCGAGGAAGACGCCTTCCTGCGCCAATTGAAGAACACCATGGTTAATTCGGTCAATCTTCGTGGCGTACAGAGTATTCACCGCGTCTGTTTGCAGGAGCACGACAAGGTTTTCCACAACGAAGAGGGCGCAATCAAGATGAAGAAGGAGTATGTCAACTATCGACACCTTGCGTTGCTGTGCGACCTCGTGGCACGGTATTAACCGTGCTGACACGGGCGCTCTCATGCGTTGTTCGTTGGTGGAAATCTTGATGGAAGCCGCGGCCGTTGGAGAAAAGGACGATTGTCATGGCATTGCGGAGAACGTCATGTTTGGGCAGTTGGCACCGGTGGGAACTGGTGCTTTCGACGTTGCGCTGGACATTGATATGCCAAAGGACGCCATCGTCGATCATCGTCTCCCGGTCCAAAATATGCTGGCAGCACACGCGGACGGCGGTATAACGCCAGGGCTATCCTGCCTTCCGTGCCAAACACACTGCTTCAACGGCCTCCCCGACCCACGTCACGTCTACGCGAGCTACACGACGGCGCGGAGTATTGGCGACAACAGGACAACAATCATATGCTGATGACGACGAACACGCGGACGACGTAGCGTGTCGGTAGCACCGCGATATAAGATACCGCGGGGCAAACAACAGAGCGTCGAGTGCTCATCCAACTCGACTACCACAGCCTCTCGACCCGCGTCACGTCTACGCGAGCGACATGTCCGCGGGGCGTATTGGCGGGACGACGACAGATGAAAACGACGAACACGCGGACGCCGTGGCGTACTGGTAGCACCACGACACAGCAACGAGGAATGGGTGACCCACCTTGTTCGACACTACATTTACCTCTGTCATTCCTATTCTGAACGGCGAGTATATTACGGTGAGCACGGGCATTAATTGAATCAGGTGCTTGGCTTGATGCTCGACTATATCCGATACCTCGGGGCACACAGCAGAGCATAGAGTGCTCGTCGAACTCGACTACCACAACCTCCCGACCCGCGTCATGTGTACACAAGCAACAGACGGTGCGGCGTAAAGTTGACGACAACACGACAACAGTGATATGCCGACGACGACAATGAACACGCGGACGACGTGCCGTGTTGGTAGCACCACGATAAAAGATACCGCGGACCACAGCCTCTCGACCCGCGTCACGTCTATGCGAGCGACATTTCCGCGTGGCGTGTTGGCGGGACCAAAATTTGTATATCCGTTGTACAAGTGTCATATCAGTAAATGCCGAGTGTGTCGAAGTTCTATGTATGGCTCCATTAATTCCATATAAGGCAAAACACATGCTGATCAGTCACAATGATCCGTGTGACTTGGTGAACACGGTAAGATAGACACATTAGGCCATATGTCTGTAATGCCTGTAGTATGTGTGTATACAGACTTAGACTGTGTAGACTTGCATACTCGCAGCCCAAAATATGAAAACACATGTAGCACAGCCACATGTCTGTGCAGATTGTACAGCCCCTGACAAGTGGTATATCCTGTCTGCCCTGTAGTCCAAAAAGGTTGGTTTGCTGATGTGCCTCGCTTGCTCAGGACGTCAATAGGCTTTCGCTTTGGGAGGACTTGTCTGATGGGAAGGGCATACAGAATGCGTTTGCTCTGAAATTCCAGCGGTACGTTTCGTTGTGCGATGGCTTGTGAGATAGAAGCTGATGCGTAGCACTAGCATCGACCAGTTCATGTCGCTTTCTTTGGCTGCCGAACCACGGAGGAAAGGATTATTTGAACCATTCTTCTGGAGTCAGTCTACTGCTACGCCTCATACACACTGTCATCCTCTGGTTCTCCTTCTCTTCGTCGAACCTTTACCCACTGTCTCTCTGATTGATCGAGGTCAGGTATGGAGGGGTCGTCTTGAGAGTGGGCCGACTAAACTCGGCGTGGACGAGCTCCAACAACTTTGCAACCTGGACACCTCTCTGCGAACGTTTGCGAGAAACGATGCGCCGACAAGCAAAGACAAATTGCTCAAGATCGGAGACGTTGATCTAGGAGGAACCGCCATTCCTGTGTACGATGGGGAACTGCTTCTCGTGGCCCGCTCTGACATGGATCCGGGTTCGGCTTCGAGGCCACTGGCAGCGTCGCGCGCTCCCTCTCGTCCACCTAGTTCGGCGATTGAAACATCGAGCAGCGAAGGACGATTGTTCGAACGCCTTCTATATGGGTGAAGCCTGGCTCTTTGCAGGGACTCGAGCGCAAGAGCAGCGTGCAGCGGAGGAACTCGCTCCCTGCCATATCCCAACGCGCCAATCACCAAGTGATGACAGAGGTG